>VAFG01000192.1:57717-74786 GCA_013461545.1 Syncephalastrum contaminatum
CGTTTCTCCCTTCCCGCCATAATTTTGAAACCAGCTGTTGCAGCCGAAGCAGCCCACTTGCAGCTATTACATACACACATGGTCTTGCATATCATCCTCACCCACTCCTTTTTTCTTTTATCTCTTATTTGCTACAGCTTAAGCATCTTCTCGGACGCCGTGCCATATCGGGCAGAGTGTCGTTTCATCTTGTGCGCGCGTGCCTTGCCTTGCTGTGCACAAGAAGAAAGAGAACCGATGACGTTTCGTCGTTGGAGCCGTGCACTGGCCATGCCCTTTTTCCTCCACTCAATAATCGAGCCGGGTTCACCTGGACCTGCTTGTGTACCCGACTGACATCATTAAGGCAGACTTTACCCGTTTTCCCTCATCGACAGTTCCTGTGGGTGTGGAACCCGCAGCAAACTGACACGTGAGCTGTAAACGGTCGTGTGCATCTTCGTCGTCTTCTTCCTCATCCTCATCGTCATCGTCGTGTTAAGCTCTTCTCGTCCTCATAAGAATAGAAAGGATTTATGCGCTGAGGTTGTGAACGTATACTGGGTCATGCGGCAGGGAATATCCATGGTACTGTTAGATCTATACGGATGCATGATGAGGTCGGGACCCCTTCTTTTGAACTTTAATACATAGCCGCGGAAGACGATAATTGCCACATTTCTTGCTGTGTTTATGTCATTTCCGTGCCCGCACCCCTATCGACTCTATCATTTTTAGTGTTGGCGCTATCCTCAGCAGCCCAGTCTCGATTACTTGCTCATCACTGGTTTTTATTTTAATTGTCTTGATTTTTTTTTATTCTACATTTCACGGGTACATCATATTCCCATTCACAAAAGCCACCCGATGGCACTATGTATAGGAAGTATACGTCTCCCGAACAAAGTATTTAGGAATCATGTTGGAATAAACACATAAACATGTAAATATATAAATAAATGGTATTAACCGATATAGGGATCCTTATTTCATTGTCGGACGGAACATCTCCCTCTGCCTTGTTGCATGAATTGGTCTGGCTTGTGTGTGTGTTCACAATAATTAGCTGCGTTTACTTGCAATAGAACATTATAAGAGATAGGTGGCACAACTATTTTATGCTTTATGCAAATCTCACTCGTCCTGTTTCACTAGCGACATTCATCCTCTTCCACACGCAGGAGCTCCGTCAATTTTCTCTTGTTTTGCAACTCCACCTTATTTATTGCTGTAATAGCAAAGGTATTCTCGACCATAGAAGACGAGGGGAACTGTATTGGGCAGCATACGGAAACTTTAACCGAGAAACACTGAGGAGTGCCTGGGTACCTGCATTCCTCTTTGCGCGGGCTCAAACATGTTGTGACCTGTTGCTTTTGACTTCTTGTTGTATGCAGCAAGGCGTCAAAGAGCATGAGATACGTCTTGTATTTCTCTATGGAATGTACTTGTTTGGTTCCCACACTAGCACAGTGAACCCCACACAAACTTTATTCAGCTTGTCTCCACGCTATTCGATAAAGGAAATATTTCCTCGGCTGCCATAGACATTTACATACAAATGGAAATGTCTCATCTGTAAGCTGCATTTCCGCACCAAAACAGGAGAAGGACCTCTTCAGCCTTCCCTTACAGCAGCACGGCCATCCGGTTTTCTCTTTATAAACCGAGGATTATAAACCGAGGATAGTCCGTAAAAATAGAGAGAAACGAAAAGCGGCCAAAGTGGCGACGATGATGCTCGATCCGGGAATGCAATCGGGTGGGTACACTGCATGAAATGAATATCACCAGGACGGTCTTACTTGGCTTGATGTCCTCGTGGTCCTGATATGAAGAAATAGGACCCGTGGTCTCAAAGACCACCTGGGCTGTTGCGCTCGCGTCATACACAGATCCCCTTCCGACACTTGAAAACACCGTACTCCGTAGCAACCAGCCTATGGCCAGGTCATTATTTCTCTTCCTGGTATAAGCTGTAGCAGACTGTGAACCCTCCCTCACACCCCTCGGGGCCAAAAAAAGGAGATACTCACAAGATAAATTTTCTGAGCTGCGCATTTACATATACACACATACATGAGCCACCCAGCCGAGCTGCTTACGTGTATAAATAGGTATTTGAATGTGTATCACTGTGCGGATTTACCGCCTCCGCCAAGATCTTCCTGCGTTTTCAGCCAAGAGGGTAAGAGAGAAAACAGTCAGGACGTTTTTGGGTATGTACATGGGCGTAAAGGGGGTCACACAAAATAAGCGCGATATGAGCGTCAGAATAGCACATGATGCTTGCAACTGGTCTGTGTTTCCTTTTCAAGTCACTTTCTGTCAAGTCACTGGGTGTCAACGTGTTACGTCCCTACAAGCCAAGAAAGGTCAACAATATACACACACAGAAAGGAAGTGAGAGCTGTCGTGCTTAGTCTCCGCTGTAGACTGCATTTATGCAAAAAGATGGAGACTGCGCTAATACATTTCCAGAAATAAAGGCACCATTTGGCTTAGGGCTGTGTACTATGCCACTATCGACGCACATTTCTTCTTGGCATCTTCGTCGTAGTACTTCTGTATTCGAGTGTGGGAGATGCATAGAGGCATCTAATATAAATGGACACCGGTGGCTCAGCTTCGCATATCATAAGCGTAATGAAAAAGGGAGAGGGACTTGTAACATATATGCACTGATGCAAGTACTCTCTACTGTGGCATCTCATCGGATATAATACCATACCGAAAAGTTTACAATAACATAGGTTACAAGCAAGGTAGTGCGAAATGTCTAGCTGGTATAGCATGCAACTGAAAGGTTCTGTTATGCATGCGCTCAGACCTAAGCGTTACCGTGTCATATAGGTATGCTGCATTATTGATGTAGCATGCCATAGAGATTTCTTGTGATGATGGCGCCAGTATATTATGTAGTAACCTATGCTTTTGTTTATAGGCTCATGTCGCGAGTCCTTCGACCTAAACTATACCAGATAGGTTTTTTTTTAAATAGAGAAAAAGTTAATTGAAAGGAAGAATCAAGAATAGGATGAGAAGCAGAATAATGAGCGAACCATTGGTCTCACCAGTTATGTCTATGGGACCTATTATGTCATTTACAAATGATATACCGCTGTTGGGTATACAGTAAATACTAATGTGCAGCATATGTGTACTGATTATACGCCCTGCAGCCACTGTGCCGTAAATGGAAACGTTACGTATTTCTATATCACACATATGTCTTAAGTATATCGAGTTATTTTGAAGCCGACACAGCTGTGTACCTGCATTGTGTAAGAATAATATATATGCACAAAGATTTGGCACTACCAAAACATACCTAGATATGATCAGTTATATACTCCATGACAGCTAGAGTAAGCTCCATGAAAATTCACCGGATGCATAATCCAAGGGCCGAAGGTGAGGTGGTGCCCATCCATTAGCAATCAATCGGCTGTTCTGACTCTCTGATACCATTGTTTGGGTTTGTTAGGCTAAAGTGTCGGTCAACGCCGTTTCTGGATGATTTCTTCGTATCCTTACTACGCCTTGTCATCGAGCGATGGAAGAAGTTATGTGCAAAAGCGCGGATAACATCCCATTATTATCACGGCTGCTGGTTTCTCCTTGTAGCTGGTAAACTCATTTACATGGGAGTTTTGATACGCCAAGGGGCTTATTATGAGCAATAATTTTTGAGTCAGTGGTTCAGATTCTTGTAGAGGACTATGAGAAAGGGCTTATGTATATCAGTTATATACGTTAGATAAAAAGGGAAGAGCAAATGAGGTTGTGCGGTTGGTTTGTACTATTGACAGCAGTATGTATCGTACCAACGTGGTCAATGCTCATGGAAGGCTATTTTATTTCATTTCCTGTGACATGTTAATCTTTTTCTTATTATTATACGTTTCTTTGTATTCTCTCAGATAAGCTTAATGTAATCTGTGTTATATATCTATTTAGGGCAGACTCTTGCTGCAACAAAATGTACGTCAACAGACAAATGCGCATATGTGGTACTTTTAAAGGGCTTGTACATATACCGGACCCTGTTTTCCAGGTTTCAGAGGATTTCCAACGCGAGCTTCTTTCTATTTCCATGGCAAAGTCAGTCAGCACTCAGCCAAGGAAGCTGACTGTGGGAGACAATCCACGGGGTGTCAGGCCACCCCGCCCGCAGCTGGACGAAAAGAGTTTGTATTTTTCCTGCCACATGTGCGGTCCTCTTTATGTATGCACAAGCGGGCTTACATAGAGTTTTTGAATTTAAGCATACCACCAGGCAATTTGGAAGGACTAAAAGAAAGGCTGCCGTCCTTTTTGGATGATTTCAGCTAATGGAAGAAAGAATGGCATAATTGGAGGATGGTTTGACGACATGATATGGCAGGCAATCAGAGATGCTTGTCTGAGGAGAATTTTGCTAGCCGGTCCAACGAATGGAAACACAGAAAAAAAGGTACAAGCAGTGCATGATTGCTGATAAGCGGCCATGGTAGGCACCCGGTGATGCTTCATACTGTTATGCGTGTGATACCCAATCTTCACAACGTGATTTATTTTCACTTTCCTTTTATCAGTGAACTTACCTCTTCTGCCTTCTCACTTCTTTCTTTTTCGCTCTCGCTTTTTCTTTTACACCTTTCCCCCTTTTTAGTCCATCATATAATTTCACACACTTTCAACACACAGTAATGCTGTTGCTCGACCTCCATGTCTTACACATGGACCGCCCTGTGCTCAAAAAGGCCAAAGGTCTGACACGCCAAAAGGCCAATTACTCACACACAGGTACTGGATTATTTAATGGGAAGACCATATAGTGCCTCATACGCCTTATCTCGATTTTCGGCAGATAGCCTATGCTCAGTCTGTTTAGATGATTTTGTCCTCCATGAGGCTATCTGCGAACTGCCGTGTTCTCACTTATTCCATGAGCGATGTATTTTTCCCTGGCTCAAGACAACGGGAGGACCCTGTCCGTTATGGTAAGATGAACAGACCCGCACGAGGCAAAATAAAGGGAGGATCTAAATGACGACATGATTAGCCGCGCATGGGTACGACCGAACCTGGACAAACTGATGCGGACAAACGTCGCATAAACATCCGATGGCCCGTGGCCTTGCATACCCCCAAACCGACCCTTTACACTATCCATTCACACACTTTCTCTTTTTGCTGCGTGTCATATACAATCTAAGCTTCTTTATATACCTATGTCCTGTTCCCCATACTGCTTTTTAGCTATAACTCCAGAATCCATTCCTCCAGCTCGGTTACTGATTTCCGGGTGGAAAGCGTCTCAAACTGAACCAGATTTTCCAGGTGTCCAAATTTGAATGGTTCGCCTTCGTAGCCCAAGTAGGCCTCCTGCTCATCGTCGCCTTCGCTCGCTTGCTGTTCGAGGGCAGCGGTTCGGGTGGTTCGCAGGCGATTACTAGCATTTTTGTTAGCCTCTTCTTCTTCTTCCTCCTCCTCCTCCCATCTTGACTAAAGCCCAATCACTACCACTACTTACATTTCATCCTCGAGACGCTGCTGGATTTTTTCTTTTGGCAGGGCGGTGATCAGATCACTCTTGTTACAAGCAACGAGAACCGGGATGTGTCTGGACTGGACCTGTTTCTGTGCCAGCACATCGTACAGGTACTCAGCAACAAAACGGACTTGACGGGCCAGTGTTGTGCTGTCAACGACAAAGATTATCGCACGCGTTACGGGCAAATAATCCGTATAGCGGTATCGCAAGCGTTGGTGGCCAGGCACATCGACGAGATCATATTTCTTGTTATTCGCCTCAAAGGTGCCCTCGTTCTCCTTCATGGACGTGACAGTGGGTCGTGTTTGACCATGGTATAACTAATATCTCAATCAGCCAGTGCCGAATAGATCTTGAAAGACGTACTTGTGTGAAAAGAGAGGTTTTGCCTGCATCGGTTGTGCCGAGGATCAATAGAGTTGATTGGCGTGGTTTCTGTTTAAGGAAGACAAGAGCAACTTTTCACACATGTTAAAAAGGACAATGAAGTGCAGAACTGAGTACCTACAGCAAATGAGGGAGAGGACAAGGACGATGGACCCTGCGATGGGAACCAAGTAGGGATGGTTCAGGTATTGGTCCATGGCAAAGGGTTATGAGAAATAAAGTCAGCACTTCACCAGACGTGGTCTCGAGGTTGTCTTTCTCTATTTAACACGTCTTTTTCCTCCCGTACCATTTGGTCCCACGTCACACAACCACCCAATCCCCAAGTCGGCTTACCCCTCCTTCGTCTTCTTTTATTCTTTCGCTTTTTAATCTCTCTCTAATCAAACGCTTCTTCTCTATTGCTGAAGCATGTCCGACAGTCCATGGCCGACGTGAAGCAGTTTGTCATTGTCGAACGGAAAAAGGCTCTTCAGTTAGCGGCATGTGGTCTGGGCATTGTTCAAGAAGAGGCCTATTTGGCGGGTTATCAGATTTATATTATAGAGCAATGGTACAGTTCCTCTCTTCATTACCGTACTATATCACGCCCACTCACGCTATCTCATAGGGTCTGTGATCGCAGTATTACCTCCAACACTGTCAAAGTCTTTACGGGCGACCAGAACCACGTCGTACGTATCTGCATTATTTAAGCTCTACTATGCTCACATGCTTTAAAGATCAAAGTATGCGTCATTAGTATATCCACGGCTGAACTGCAACACCCTCGACCAGAGATACAATCCTTCTTCAACACAGGCACGCCCCTCAAGTTTAAATCCGTAAGCATTTGCGTTTCATGACAAGGCAATAATATTGACGCATGGTTTAAGACACCGTTAGGTGAGATTATGCTCACCGACCCGAGCGAATTGCCTTACGATATGGACATGGTGCTTGTCCCGGACGGCGACTATGACAAGTGGATCAACCAAGCATATGTCAACATCAATTTGCGTCGCACCAATTGCACTGGAAGAAGCGCTCTGAACCTGCGCAAACCAAAGTATGTCTACTCATATGCATTCACGGTCCATTATTCACTCGACGTGTAGCCCTGCTTCAGAGGAAAAGTTCCGGTCGCTGTACAAGATTGCCGACACGGTCGAATTTGAATCGGCTGTGATCAATCTTGTCACAGTCGCTCAAGTCGCTCTGTATCTGTTCAATCTACTCAAGAAGGACTACATTGATGGTCTCATATGCAACGAAACCACCTCAGCCTTTTGGGAATTTTACACAAAGTATCACCCGCACAAGTCACCCGAGGTAATTTAGATGACGAGATGAATGATACCTTCCTTATTTCTTCATGTGCATAGTACACTATCAAAGAGCCATGGATGGAGCCCCATTTATTGACAGCTCTGATCAGCAAACTCGTCGTGTGCCGCAACAAACTTCACGCCTACAATTTCACGGTACGTAGGCTTCATTCAAAGAAAAATCACACAGATCGCGCGGACTCATTCGTGTCACTAGACCATCAAAGACCCCTTTGCAGAATATGAGCACTTTCGGTTCGACATTGAAGAGTACCAGGTATATGCACCTCCACACGCACACTGACATCCCCGCTCATTGCCTTTTGTTGAAGCGCGTGAAAAATCTCAAGCGAACCAAGATGATCGATCTCGAGACACTCGAAAAACTCAACGAGTACTCAGTGAGCCAGCTCAAGGTGCGGAAAGTGATCAAGACGAAACTTGACGACATTTCTGGCATCAGCAACTCGCCGCTGTTCATTGAAATATCCGACCCTGAGCTGTTCCGGAGCCATGCCACCATTGAGAGCCTTCGCGCCATCTGGCGCCCGCGTCTCAAGAGCATTGGCGGTGATTCGGACAAGACGCCTCATGAGCTGCTCCACATGATCAAGGGTGTATCGGCTCGCACAACGCGTACGAGTGGCGCGGCGGCCGAGATCTTGTCCAAGTTTGCTGGATCGTTGCCCTGGGTCGAAAGTCGTCAATCCCACTCCGGAAACCGTAAAGGCGGTAGTAATAGTCGCGTCTCTCCCGATACTTCGAGGCCTCGTCCGCGTCGTGCGGCGACCCAGGTAACCAGCGTCGAGGTGACAAGGCCGACTGGGGAATCCAATGTCGAGGACGTGCTCTATTCGCCTGTTCAGGAACGCCCACTGGAGCCCATAGCCACAATGTCGTCGGACGAGGAAATGTACAGTGACAGGTATAAGATAGCGAGGTTATTTTTATACCTTTAGCTGATTGCGCTCTTTTTCTTTCTACAGCTATCGATCTGAGTCTGACCTTCCCTCTTCATCCTGGCGTATGTCTCCTGACGGTAAGTTCAACAGGTGTGGTTGATGAACCTTATGACTGACTCGTCACGATAGATCACCTATCATCGAGAATCACTACCGACAGTCGATCGCGGCGCCATGTGGTCGTAGCCTCGCCGACGACGCTGCAAAGCAGTGTTGCGTCCGACACTGATGAGAGCCAAGACCACGGCGACTTTGTCCCGAGCGACCGGCCGCACCGCATCCCACGACACGCACGCTCCGTATCCGACAGCATGCTGCCTATATCCATATATAATCCGCGGACCGTACCCACCAACAACAAGGAGAGCAGCAGCAGCGTCTTGCACGAAAAAACCACACAGCAGCGCGGACGCAGACGGTCCAAGAGCGACCGATTTGCCTCGCCCAAACGTGTGGCGTCGCTCACCATGATACCCATAATTAACGAGACAGACAGCGACGATTCGGAAGCTGAAAGACCGTCGGTGACCATGGACATCCGGACCTACCTCATCTATGAAAAGATGCAGCGCCAGCATACCGCTCTCCGCGCCGCCTACAAGGACCTGCGCAAGACCGCACACATGTATGAGGAGCGCGCCGAACGGCTGCGGACGACGTACCTGCGGCGTGCGGCCGAGTTTGCCCAGATCGAGCGCGCAGCGTACCACGCCATGGACGAGCAGGCTGAGACCGAGCGGCGGCTGAAGGAGGCCGAGGATGGGAGTGCCAAGCTCCACTATGAGTTGAATGTCCTGAACGAGAATTTGAAGGATATTGAGGACAACGTGGCCGCCTTTTATAACAAGGTCGGCATGCTCGAGCGTCGCATGAACGATTCACAGCAGTCGATCACGACCATTCTCATCATTGGCAACTACTTTTACTATTACTGGCGGAAGATCAAGGGCTGGATCGGCTGGCATGATCAAGACCCTCTGTCTCATCAAAAAACGACGTAATTCCCTGTACGCAACCAAGCTACATAGCATAGATATCTACATTGCTTCTTCTACTTTTTATGTCATGTTCTAAAAATCTATTTACATTACGTGCTTTTTTTTTTCTAATCACTTGCGCTTACGAGCGCGCTTCGTACGCCATTGATCCACAATGTTCTGCACGCGCTTGCTGCTATGCGTCTTTTTCTGATGCGGCTGGTATGCATTGGCCATGCCCGCTGAGCTGTCAAAGTAGCTATGGATGTTACTCTGCTGTCCGAGCGTCTGCAAACAAACAGAAGAGGAAGTCAGCACACACATATACACTTGTTTGCATACTTTTGGTTGTTTGGCGTACCTTGCGCTTATTCATCTCCCGGATGACAGGAACAAGTACCTCGTCTGCCTTTTTCTCAGGCCACGAGAAAGATTCCATCATAAATAGCCGCAAACTATCGAGCTCGGGCACACCCCATTCAAAGGGCTGGGGCGAGTCGTCGACCATGGGCGCATAGTAGGCTTCAACCACGAGTGGGTTCGGGAAGTCTTCGGGGAAGTCCAGGTCTTTGTGTTTCTTCCGCTATATACCATGTGAGCAGGCCTTTGATTCTATAAAATTCAAGCTTACCAGTTTGCGCTGCGATTCGGTATCGTCTGCGCCGCCAGAGAGATACCAGGCCCGGAACCGACGCAAGGGCGCAAGCAGGTCAGTTTCATCCGGATCGTCCGAGAACTCGGCCAAGATCTCCATGGCAGCGACAGGGCCAATTCCCGGGATACCATCCGTGTAATCGCTCCCCAAGAGAAAAGCAAGCTGGATCAGCTTTCGTCGATCGAGCTGCATCTCGCGCTCAACGTCTTGGGCGACATAGCACTCGACGTACTTGCGCTGGTTGAACATGTTTTTGTAGATGCGTGTTCCGCCAAACAAGAACACGTCCGAGTCGTCGGTCACAATGCCCTCCACGAGTGAGTTGCGTACCAGCTCTGCACATTGCGCTTCGGCTTCCATGGGCGAGATGACGTATGGGATGCCAAAAAGGCGAAGCATTTCTTGGATATCGCGAACCATTTGGTCGGTAATGTCGTCGGTATTGCCCATCTCCTTTCGCTGCTGTTTGTTGAGTTCTTTGATATCCTGATCGAGCTCGGCCCGCACAGAGTCGAGAGCTTTGTCTGATATGTCGGATACGAAGTGGGCGTATTCGGTTTCTTCTGCATCAGCTGTGCCGAGCAGCTCCTCGTCCGAATTGTACCCCTGGTCGGCTTGCAGCGCAGCTTCTTCGTTATAGTATCCGTTTCCTTCTTCGGTAGCTTGCTGCGCGCTATGCTCCATTGAGAGGCCCTCTGTGTCTACAACAGGTGTTGCATAGACTGTGGCAGGTTCTGGAGGAGCCTCATTTGCCCGACTTAGAGCTTCTACCTGCACATCAGGTTTCTCTGCTAGTTCGCGTTCTTCTGCCAGTCTGGGTTCCTCTGTCGACTTGGACCCCTTTGTCAACTTGGGCTCCTCTTTCAGCTTTGGTTCTTCTGCGACCTCGGGTTTCTCTGACGATTTCGGCGTAGCTTTCTTGTCCGCTTTGGTGTCCACTCTTGGTTTCTTAGAAAATAACATAGGCGTCGATACGGAAATAACATCCGGCTTTTCCTCTTTTTTTGTTTCTTCGGATAGCCATGTACTCGGCTCTTTCTTTGGTTCTCGCATTGTCTCTCCTGAGTCCTCCTCATCGGATATAATGACAGGCACATCCTTGTGGTCTTCAGCGACTCTTGACGGCGGTGCATGGGGGGTATCATCTTCTTTTGTCTCATAGGTTGCTTGGGGTGCCCGAACAGAAGAGGATTTTGATTCAGACTTCAGACTTGTCAAGCTGAAATCTATTGGCTTCACATTTTCGCCACCTATATCAGGCGGTACGGAAGTTGCTTGCATTGCGTCCGTGGCGGAGCTGGGGTTCATTGGCATAAGCATGATATTATCCTCGTCCTCTTCGTCATCGAGAATCATGGGAGCTGTCTTCGTCTCAAATGTCTCGTTCACACCTGCGGCTAACCCAGTGGGTTCGGCTGGACCCTTTGTTTCGTCGACCTCTTCGAAACCTTCATCGCTGTCTTCTTTCTCATCCGAAGGCTGGGCTTCTTTCCACTTGAGGACGGATGTCAAAAACGTCTCGTGAAATGAAAGCGATTCAATCGCAATCTCGTCGCGTCCGCTCGATTTGCCAAGTTGTTTTTTCACACGTGCCAGCTGTGATTCAATGGCAGGCACATCAAGATTAAAGACGGCATCGCGCAAGAGGTGCTTGTACTCGTCATTGAATGAATGAAGGTAGATAAAGGCATCGGGCGTTCTGGTCTGCCAGTGAGCGAGGAAGTCGCTTGCGCTTAGCAATTCCTCAGGGACACCCTGCTGTTCCATCGTCTCGAGCTCCTCCTGCTCGTCTTGCTCATAGATGCGATTGATCACTTGGTTTAGTACTTCCGCATCGTTTGGATAGGCCGGTGCCTCCTCAGACATGAGCTCGGGCTGGCTGGGACGTCGTGGGGGCTGGCTCAGAAACAAGGGTTCGTCGTCCTCATCGTCTGTGCCTGCCTCCATCTCCTTTTCTTCCTCACTTTCTACATCCGCAAAAAGAGCAGCCAGCTTCGGATTGGACGCAATGGCATCCTTGACCTTATCGCCTGATCCAGCAGACGGCGGCGGAGGTGCCGACTTGACCTGCAGTGCGTTGAACAGGGGTTGCTCATGACGCGGTTTCTCGGGCTCGTCGACGTGGATGGGATTCTCGGTGGTCATGCCGGGAAGCTTCCAACCCAGACCAGACGAGACATCCTCGTTCTTGGTGAGAATGTACTCGCGACCGCGCTGGCCCGCAATACGCGTCGGGACAGCTGCTGTGGCATCTGCCGCGGGATCGCGTTCGTTGATCTGCATCATGCGCTGCGTCATATCGTTGCGGTGCACGAGCTGCTTGATCTGCTGCTTGGAAAAGTCGAGGGCGGTCCGCGACTGGCGCACCATCTCCTCCAGACGGGCCCACGATGTCTGGCGTGATTTGAGCTTGAGGTCCTGCACAATCTCGTACTGGATCTCGGGGGGTAGAGCGAAAAAGGCCTCCGAGTCAATGTCCTGATCGGCCGGTTTGAACTCTTCAATGAAATCGAGAAGCTCCTCGCGTGTGGCGAGACGCGGGTCATTTTTGTGCTGCTCAACCGAATCGCTTGCTATCGGGGGAAGTTCGAACTGATCGCGCTTTTTCCATTGGATGTTTTGCTTGACCTGCTCATTGTCCTCCGGTGGAGGCTCAGCAGGTAAACCACGTCGCCTAACAACGCGCGTGAATAGATTGTCATACTGACTTACCAGACGTACCTTTTCTCTTCTTCAGCCAGTACATGCGACTTGACCTGAGCACTGAGGATCCTTTCGGCTGTGCGACGCATGCTTGTGACCACACCCTCGCGTCGTCGGCGTCGTTCTCTCTACGAGCAGATATAAGACTCGAGCCATAATAAGATAGAGATCGACTTACAATGGTGGAGCGTTTGAGAGCAGGGGCACCTCCATCAAAGACAAAGACGGGCTTAATGTTGAAAAAGAGGAGTTTGAGCAGACGACGAAAGAAACCGAGCAAATGACCATTGCGCAGGGCATTACCCTCCTTGTCACGCATGGTACGCATAAACTGGTGAATCCATATACTGGCATCGACTGCCATTTTGCGATTCCGGAGAGACTCCAGCTGCACAGGCCGAGCTGCTGGGCCAAGTAATGTCCACAGACCTTGGACGCCCATTACAGAAAGGGAAAAGAAAGAGACAACACTTCTAATTCATTCATGCTGCGGATTCATATTGAAATTCTGAGTTCTCGATTTGGTATCCCTAGAATCTTTGCGGTTCTTTTTTCAGCCAGCGGCCCATACATTCTATACTTTACATCACATTATGTCTGATCAAGAAAAGAATCATCAGGACAAGCCCCGATTAAAGAGCAAGGCGACCTGGACGGAAACGCAGCGCCAGGGCCAGTATCTCGAGAAACTTTTTCAAAAGATCGACAAACCTATCAACATTCCAGAAGCACCCAAAGAGAAATCAGTCGTCAAAGCACCGAAGGAATTCGTACGCAATGTTCCTGGTACGTTTAAACAGTAATGAGTTCGTCTTTATAATCTAACACAACACGGTGTTACTATCTAGGCTCAAGTGCAGGCGCAGGCAGTGGCGATTTCCACGTATACCGCGCGCATCGTCGACGAGAGTATGCTCGTTTGCGCGAAATGACAGAAGCAGAGCGCAAGGTTAGCTTGACAAACGGAAGCAAAAAGAAACCACGACTTAATTTTATATTAGGAAAAAGAGGAGAGAGAGTACAAGGAAAAGATAGAAGAGATGAAACGAAAAGACGAGGAACGGACAGCCAAGAAGCGGGCTCAGCGCCAGAAGCGCAAGCAGCGGCAGACGGAGGCCGGCAAGAATAACAAAAAGCAAAAGACCGAGGATGATAAAAAGGAATCCAAAAAGGACGAGACAGAAACGAAAGCATCTTCATCAACACCATCATCATCACCAGAAAAAGACGAGGAGAAATAGAACAGAGAACATGAATGATTATGATATTTTTTTTAATATGTTCGACTGGTGCATACGGAGCAGACAACTAAGAAAGGGGGAGAGAGGAAATATACAACATAGGGAAGGGATCGCATAATGAAAGAAATGGGTTACACGAGCACAGCAAGTGTAAGAGATATGATGCAAAAACAAAGGGGGTATGTGCGTGTGTAAGAGTGAGAAAGAGTTTGAGCGTGAGTTTTAGAGAGTTAGAGAGAAGAGCGCGTATGAGAGTGATATAGATCGATAAAGAAGAGTGTGTAAGAGAGAGAGAGAGAGAGAGAGAGGAGAGAGATATGGAGAAGGTGGGTTATGGCTGATGGGAATATAGTTGTGTGCTTATGCTGCATTACTGGACTTGTCGAGCTTCTCCATCCACTTGTCTGGGATGACGGGCACGACCAGGCGCTCTTTGGAAGCGTCCGGGGCCCAGCCATTGATGCATACCATGTGGGCCGTCGTTGGCACCGAGAAGGGGAGCATGAACTTGGAGTCGCGCGTCTCGGCGATGTCTGTTGCATCGTCGTCGACGTCGTCCTCTTCGTACGGCTCCACCGGGGGTTCTTCTGCGGTGGGCGACGAGGGCAGCGTGGGCGGCAGCGACGCCGAGTTGGCCATGCCAATGATGGATCCGACAAAGCTGGAGACGCTCTCTGGTCGGGACTGCGACCGCGAGAGCGCAACGCTGCTGCGGGTCGACTTTTGACGCCTCACTTGCTGCTTGTATCGGACAGTGTCTTCTGCGAGCTGGACGACGTATTGAACGATCTCGTCCGGCAAGCGGGGCTCGTTGACCTCGTACCGGTAGTTGACGATGCAGCGCTTGATCTGGAGCGAGTTGAGGGCGTCAAATTTCCGGACGGTCTGCATAAAGGCGTCGAGATCGTCGAGCTGGGAGAGGCACTGAAGAAGCTGCAGGAGCTGGATGGACGGGTTGAGATAGCTAATGAGGCTCGAGGGCAGCTGGTTGTTACGGACCCAGTCCTCAATGTACGATAGGTTCATGCGAATTTGCAGCGCTTTGGAACGCGAGAGGAGCTTCTTGTTGGTCAGGATGCGGTTGAACAGCTCGCAGGACAAGAAGTGGAAGAATTGGGCAAGCGCCTGGATGATGATGGTCGGGTGGACTTCGTAGGACTGAAGAACATAGAAACTGGAGGACAGCAGGCTGGTGATGGACTGAGGCGAGATGAGCGACGCAGTTGTACCGGGGCTGCTGGCGTGGCGACGCATCTGCTGGCCGTCGACCAGCACGCTGCGGCGCGAGTTGCTGCGGCGGAAGAAGCGCTGCCAGTCGTCGCAAAAGTTGACGTCCTCCATACCAGGGATCTGTTCATAGTCCAGCATGGCTGGGCCGAGGATCTTGGAGAGACGGCGCTCGGTGTCGTTGATCATCATGGTGTACGTTTCTGAGATCATTTCAGACAGGCGCAGCTGATACTCCGCAGTCGCCACCACGAGCCCCGTATCCTTCTTCAGATAATACAACAGCTGTGCCAGGTTCGTAATCCACAATGCGAGTCCATGGATGTTGCGCACGTTTTCCTAAAACAGACAATTCAATATTCCATGCCATCTTTTTTTTTTTTATGGTTTTGTTTACCTTGGTCGCCTTTGCCATGCGGGTTAATGCACCTTCGAGCACATCCTGCAGGAGTTCATCGCTCGAAAAGTAATGCGCAAAGCGTGCGCTAAGGAAAACAACATTGGCAGGGACGCATATCTCGTGGCGCGACTGGACCGGGCCTTTGACGCCGCAGATGACCGAGTCGAGAATGTAAGACAGGTCGTCGGCCGAAAAGACAAACATCTGGTCGGGCATGCACTTGTCCCACTGGAACTCGTTCTCTTCCAAGTCATCTTCATCAAAGTCATCGTCGTCGTTATAGTCTTGGTCATCGTCGTTATTATCGGCGGCGAGAGCCATGGCGGTCTGGAGCAGGTCCTGGCGACGGTCGGCCTCCTCGGCCATGAACGAGTCGAAGCCCTCGGCCGTGCTTTGGTAGTAAAAGTCATAGTCGCCCGCGGTAGAGGAGGTCGAGGACAGAGAGCCGGCCGCCATGCGTCCGAGAACGCTCGAAGTGGAAGACATGCTGTCCCGCGGGTTGGTGGCCAGGATCTCGGCAATCTTCTGGTTATCCGGCTTGACGAAATCAAAGACGGTGCGGCCTTTGGCCGACTTGGTTTGCGAGGAGGCACCGGCTTCGAGCAGGACTTTGACCAAGGATTCGTGGTTGTTCGTCGTAGCCCACATGAGAGCAGACCAGCCAGCTAAAATTATATGTGTAAGCATAACCGAGCCGAATCAAATCATTCAAATCAAAATGAATGAAATTCTTTTTTCTTAGTAACTTACAAGAATCCTGAATATTAGTCTTTGCACCTGCATCGAGCAAGGCCTGAGCAATCTCGACCTTGCCAAAGCAAGCGGCATAGATCAAGGGGGTACCGCCGTCGTCGTCCTTTGCGTCGACGTCAATGTAGGCGCGCAGTTTGGGGTCGCTGAGGAGCTGGTTGACTTTGGCGGTGTCACCCGACGAAGCAGAGCGTGACAGCAGTTTGTTCATCTTGCGACGCTTGAGAGCATCTGACAAGTCGTCTCGATCGACAATGCGCTCGTCATCCATGTTGTCGTTGTATGCATCATAGTCGTCGTCGTCTTCGTCGGGGATATCATACGTCGGTGTGTCAGTCGTCTTGTCGGAGGAGGTGGCCGAGGGCGTGCTGACGCGGTTGCCGAGGACCTGCGATAACTGGCGATAACTCTCGGCCATTTGTTGGGACATCTCGTCAAACGTCATGCTCTCGTATCGTTTGCGGACAGACTCGGTAGACTCTTCATTATTTTTGTTGGTGTTGATATTATTTGCCATAGATTCAGGTTCGTGGGTGAGCATAGTTGTAGTGTGATTCTCCTCTACAAGAGGGCCAATGTCGTCGGAGGCCATCATAGAAAGAAATAGATACAATGAAAAACAAAAAGAATATAAAAAGGATGTTGAGGGCTAGAAAACCAGCAAAACAGAGGAAAGCGGGTGTCGAGAGGGTTTATGTAGTAACCTATGTACAAGCGGCCTACCAAATTTTTTTTCATAGAGTAACACAAAGAGCGGGGCACAACGTGCTCGGCGATGGATTGGCTTGAATGACAAAAAATACTTGAACCCCCCAACACCCAACTCACTCACAACCTGCATTCGGAGTTCATCCCATATCCGGCAAGTCGTGGATCTCTCTTTTTGGAGCGGGCCCTTTTTTTTTTTTTGGTTCCTGACACCTCGTGGCCAAAAGAGAGAAA
>VAFG01000192.1:75329-89796 GCA_013461545.1 Syncephalastrum contaminatum
TTTTGTACCCAAAATC
The DNA here is from genome assembly GCA_013461545.1 of Syncephalastrum contaminatum. Taxonomy (NCBI): domain Eukaryota; kingdom Fungi; phylum Mucoromycota; class Mucoromycetes; order Mucorales; family Syncephalastraceae; genus Syncephalastrum; species Syncephalastrum contaminatum. The sequence continues at coordinate 75,346 of VAFG01000192.1, forward strand.
GGTTTGGTAGAATTCTCGGGTTTGCACCCTACATATCTTACAGGAGAACCAAAATATAAAAGAAAAAATGACAAAGCATATCAGAAGCACTATCTGCCAAGAACAAAGAAGGATGCTGAAAGGAGGCTTTACGTATGGTGGGGAAGGGGTCCGAGAGAGAGAGGAGGGGAACAGCATAGTAATCGCGCGCCATCAAGCACGCTTCACCTCTATCGTCAGGTCTTTCATTTTGTGTTCATTTTGTGTGGCGTGCTGTCAGACAAAAAGAGAGTTCGCTGAAAGGTTTTTGAATGCGCGCACACACGCACGCGCACGCACACGATGCCTGAGCGCTTCTCTCTCTCTCTCTTTCTCTCTGACCCCCCAAAAGATATAGCCTTGTATTACCCTTTGATATGAACGGATCCGCACGCTTATACTCGTTTTGGTGTCAAAAGTGGAGCTATCGCCACCGGAAATAGAACAAGGATTTGCATTGGTAAACTAAGCTGTCATTTGCTCCAACTTTTGAACAAAAGAAGGGTGACCTGATACCTTACTGCGCCAGCAGTAGCAGTAGTAGGAGTAGAGGAGACCCAGCTTATGCCTCTCTCTCACACATGTCATGTAAGAACGGGCATCGACCTTGTTATTTTGTTGATGCAACCCAAACATCAGACATTCCTATTCTTGATATTCATCCGTGCTCACAGGCCGTTTTTCTTTTACTAGCGTCTGTGTATGCTGCGCTGCTGGTGCTTTCCTATTTTACCCCTGACGTAGTTTTTTTTTGTTTGTTCCTTTTTTTAAAACCGGGAAATCATGCCACCCATCGCCAAGCCGCCATCATCTTGCAGCATGCATCCTATCATCCTATTGTTAATGATATGCTCTTTTTTTTTGATTTTCATATGCAGGATTTCACCAATGAAGAAAAGGTAGACCTTCTTTTTAGGTGACTAAGCTCACCACTACCATTGTCTGCCTTTTTTTTCTATTTATTGTTCTTTCGCGGAAAGATGAAGCACGCCTAACCATCCTTGACACAGGCAAAAAACCCGTGCTGCGCTACTATAAAGCCGCAAGTCGGTCTGTAACATGTGAAAAAAAAAGACAAAGCAAGTGGTGCCATTTCACTGGAGTAACAGCGGTCTAGAAACAAAGCGAGCGTGGTCCCTTATTATAGGCTGGCAGAAAGCCCCTCGCCCACCTGAAGAAAGGGAGTGATCTGCTTGATACGATCGATGCCTTGAAGTTTATTAAACAGGGTCGGACCAACCTTTTCTCCCTCACGCCGAATTTGTCAGTCAACCTTTTTGATGCAGAAAATGAATGGACCCGCATATGTTATTTCCTTTCACACATTCGCTGAGGACAAATTTTTCCCAGGCCACGCAACCTATTTTGGATACACACACTGCTTTAAGCTTTCAAAGTTTCAAGAGACAAATGTCGTTGAAGAATACACACGTAGCATTCAGAAAGGGCCACATGGGTGCGTTTGGGTCCCAGCCAAAATAGAGTAACTCTGTGCGCCAACTGAACCCATCCAAATAAAGCATCGCTTCAGAAAAGCAATCGTCCCCATTTGGCAATTGAATGTTTTGCCTATTTCTAACTGTTGACATCCACAAACGTTATGTGTTCGTATCAAGAAAAAAGCTATACGTCTGGTCAGTGTTGCCTTGTGGTTCTCTTTCTCCTTTTTACCACACTCTTTCACGTCAAACGCAAGAAGCATGGCAGATCCAACAACAGCAGCAGGCATGATGCCAAATCACCTTCAGAGCCGCATACATAGCGGACATCATAATCCATATTACTACGGCATGCCAGCGCCGCCTCCGCCGTCGATCAACGCTCAAGGGCCGCGGCGCAAGAAACCACTGCCTCAAATCCCGAACGGTGAACCGCCGGCCCAGCCTCTATCGCGCATGACGTCCGTCGCGACCAAGGCCACTATCGTCGAGCCTTGTCTCATACCCACATCCACAGCCTCCCGACGCCACAGCGTGTGTACAGAAAATAGCACTAATAATAATACATTTCTGCAAACGACCCTGACGGACGTGCAGCGGCGACAGTCCCTCGATATCTTGGGTCAGCAGCAGTACACAGCGCAAAACAGCAGCCAGAGCAGCCTCTACACCGAGAGTCTCAAGATCGAGCAGCACAATGTAGAGACACCTCAATTTCAGAAGCCTTTTGATCCGTCGCTGAGCAAGCCTGCTCCGGTCTCTACCTTATTACTTGGTGTCACCACGAATAGTACCGAGTTCCAGACGCCCAACACACCCGATGACGTCCGCCCCGCTTCGCCCGCACTCTCTCCCACAGGCTCGTCCGGGAACGATCTCAGCAGTGCTAGCAGCAGCAGCAGCACTTGCTGCTACAGCCAACCAGAGGAAGCTGAAAAGAAGCCAAAACGCGAGCTGTCGGTATCCACTCACATGCTACCGACGACGGAGCAGCAAAAAGCCTCGCCAAGCGGCCAGAAAATACCTTCGCCGTGGGCATCTACCACGTCGCTTGCTCAGTATCCCTCGCCCTCGACAGCGTCCCCCACAACGCCTGCAGATGCCACGCGCTCGCACAAAAGCCTGTCCGATCTGACCCACGCCTCTGTCGTGGCGAGCATTACCGCCGCTGTCGCTGCCAGTCCCACCACCCCCACGGCGACGGCTCCTGCACCTTCCCAAGCCAGCGTAGTCCCGCCCCTCACGGATCCCGAATGTATGATAGCGCCTGTACCTGAGCGCTACACCAACATCGTTTCTTTCACGCTCACCAACGACGTGATGGCGCTCAAGACGTTCCGGCGCATGGCGACCAAAGTCAAGGACAGCGGTGTGCAGCTCGCCTACGCCAAATATCTGATTGACATGAGCGGACAGCTCGCAGCCGGCACCGCGACACGCACGCGCCTCGAACATGAAGCCCACTACTGGATCAAGCGATTGGCGCGTCGCAAGGCGGACAAGGAAGCCTTGCTACTCTACGGCCGTCAGCTCATGATGCTGCCCCTGGAGCGGGAAAACGGCGTCCGGTGTCTGGAAGAAGCCGCACGACTCGGCTCGGCGGATGCACACCACGACCTCGGCGAGTACTATGCCATGGAAAAACAACATGGCAAAGCCTTACAATGTTACCGTCAGGCGGCAAGCTGTGGCCATACTCTTGCCAACTTTGTAAGTACCTTGCTAATCATATAGGTCTATACTCATTATATGGTCTAGAAACTGGCGCGCGCACTTTTGAACCAAGCCGGGACGGATAATCCCGTCGCACTCGCGCAGGGCATGCAGGCGCTTCAAAAAGCAGCCGAGAGTGATCAAGATGATGGTCGAGCTGCATTTGCGTTGAGCTGCATCCATGCAGGTGAACCTGGTCTTGCAGGCATCCACTGCCCAACGTAAGTTCTTGACCCCATTCAGCAAATGTCTTCCCCCCCCCCTCCCGCCCATCTCACATCTCCTTCTTGTGTGTATAGTAATGACACAGTGGATACGGCTGCAGCCATGCGATACCTCAAAAAAGCTGCCCGCATCGACCATATGGACGCGCTGCACCGTATCGGTTTGGTGCACAAGAATGGGTTACTGCAGCAGCCGCAGGACCCGTGGCAAGGCTACCAATGTTTCGTCAAGGCCGCCGAAGAGGGTCATGCAGGCGCCATGTTGGAGCTTGCCAAGGTCCATGCGGAGGGGATTGCGGGCTACTTGATGCCGCAAGCCGACACCGCTTTTCGCTGGTGCCAACGCGCTGCCGAGCGCGGTTACAGTGAAGCTGAGTATCTTTTAGGGTAAGCAAAACCAGGCAGTTTAGAGGGAGTGCTAACCCTCCTTCCCCTTTCGTTTCTTCTGCAGTATCTTTTACGAAGAAGGTACAGGATTGCCTGCAGCCGATTATCCACGTGCTTTACAATGGTTTGGTAAGGCAGCTTCCAAGGGCCATCGAGAGGCAGCACAAAAGCTCAACTTGCCCGACGTGTTGACCCACTCCCCCGTGCCGCCGTCAACACCACGCCATATACCCAAACCACGCCGCTTCCAGCCCCTCAACTGCAGCATCATGTAATAATTTGTTTTTATTTGCATTATCTTTTTTTTATTGTTCTCTTTAAACATATACACATCACAAAAAGGCGAGAGTAGTATACAGCCAAAATGAAAAGGGAATCGTGTGTTGATAAATACATGGGCATGTTGTTTAGACGTCCTCACGCAGGGTCAGACGACGGCCCACTTTGCGGCGGGAGGGAGAGTCGGTGCTACCATTATCTTGGGATGAGTTGTCTGAAAATTCTTCACCATTGTCAAAGTATCCATAGCCGTTCGTTTGCTCATGAGCCTCTTCCATGGCAAGCAGGCGCTGGCGCTGCGAGAGACCGCCGGGGTACTTCTCCTTGAGCAGCATTTGCTGGACTTCCAAAAGGTACGCCTCCAGCGTGGCCAGCAGACGCTCAGTCTGTCGATGTTTTGAAGATGCCACAAACTAGAAGAAGAAGTGAGCTAAATGCACGACACGCACTATATCTCCCCACTTACGGCAATTCCGTCCTCTTTAATAATGTAGCCGATACCAAAGCCATCGGATACGACAGGCCCGAATCCAAAGAGTCGCAGCGCCGGGTTACCACAGTTGGAGGTACTCAGGACGGTATGGTTCATGGTGGCCCAGCCGCTATCCGTGAATATCCGCGGCTTCTTTTCATCCTTGTGGAGACGGTCCCACAGACACTCGAGTGCATACAGGTGGCGATCGTGGCCCATGCCCTTGGAGCAGTCGCGTGTCAGAGCCGTGTGTGCCTTGAGAGCGGTGCGCAGCGCGTCGAGCTTTTCACTCGGCTTTGTGTCGGGTGCGTAGTACGTCTCCACGAATGCCTTGGATTGCGCGGTCACACTGCGGATGGATTCGGTGCGGCCGTGGAGAAACGTTTTTGTCATGGCTATACGCCGTATAAGAACGAGTCTTATGAGATTCTTTATTTACGTACCTGGCTCATAGGTACACTCGACCTTGCCATAAAGGCCGTAGTAGGCGGCTTGATAGGCCATCTAAATGACGCACGGGTTATTTATCGGAAAGAATCCGATGCTTGTCAGCTTACCTGGACAAACGCGTCGGGACTCATCTTCATGTCCGTGATAAAGTATTTGCCGTAGGCGGTGAACTCGAGGACCTTGGCCTCATTCTGAAGAATCAAGTCACTCAGGCGGGTCTCGGCAAAGCGCACGCCCAGCGTGATCTCGCGTGTCATGTTCCACTCGATGCGGCGGGGGTTGGTATCATTCGCGGTGGAGCTGTTGGAGCCGGCACTGCCGCGGCGACTGCTGTCGTTCTGCTGTTCCTTATAGCCGCGGAAGATGGACTTGGTCTGCGAGTTGATCGTCTTTGCAAAGCGCAAAATGGTATCGGTATAGATATCAGAGACATAGCGCAACACAGTATGGCCATCCACACCTAGCAACAAAAAGAAAGTTCAGCTTTACCCTGATTACGTGCTGCTGATCTTACTGGTATGCTCGAAATTAATGCCGGCGCTTCCGTTCTTGCACACGATGATCTATAAACGGACGAAAACCCAGAGTTAAGGAAAAAAGAGCTCGAAACTATTATAAATATATGTATACCTGTAGCTTATCGTACCAGCGGTTGGTGCACGTTCCGACCTGCAGGCCGTGGTCGAGTTTGTAAGTACCACAGAGCATGTTGGTACTCAAGTCCTCGATGCTGTCGGGCGCCACGTGATCCAGGCACACAATGAACAGCGCAGTGTCGATCACATGCAACGCCTCGCGATTCACAGAGTCGCTGCTCAACTGTTCCCGCAGGCGAGCCCAGTTGCGCCGCTTCTCGGTCGTCAGCACTCCCAACGCATTCTTTGCAATCTCGGACACTGGAATCTGGTTGGCATCGCGAATGATCGCACGCAAATTGGACGCAATCTCTTTTTCAGTGAGCGCCATGGATCCGTCGCTGTTGAACACCTCAAAGTGATAAAACTGGGAACGCGCCAGAACAACGATATGGCGGGCATCTTCTGCAGGCGAGATGAAGCAGCCGCTCTCGGTGGGGACACGCGCAGTCGCAAACAGACGTGTAAACTGGGACATGCACAGCGGCGTACCACGGAATACATCGGGCTCGAGGGCCTTGTTCTTCAATGCATCGATAAAAGTCAGGGTAGAGTAAATCAGAGAAGAGGCCCGCACGACTTGGTCGTTACGTTGTGGGGTGGGGTCATCTTCCAGGACAAAGAACGGGTTCAGGTTCAACACCACCGGTTCCATGTGCTGCAGATAAGCATCGTACCTAGGGACAGACGTTAGTCGACCAGTCTAGCCTGATTTCTCTTATCACAAACGTACCAGAACTCTTCGATGTACGAAAGCTTGTCTTTAGCGTAATCTTTCAGCTGTTCTTGCAGCTTCGGTCCTTCGTTCTTCATGAACGATTCGACGGCTTGTTTGGTTTCTCCAAACTCCTTCTCCGTCTATAGCCAGAGGTGGGTTGGTATACATTCGAGATATGCAAAGCGTTTGCTTTACCTGAAGAGGTTTCACCGATGCAAGATAGCGTGCGGCGGTGCCTTCCAGGTCGGGTATCGGGAGTTTGGAAAGTTTGTCTTGGTGCTTGTATGTCTCGCCGCCAGAGGGCTCGACAGGCTTAGCCGCTTGCTCTAGTATAGGCATGGTAGGCAGATAATGGCTGAAAAAATGGAAAACAAAAAAAGAGTGTGCAAGGCAACAAGGTGCATCTCAAAATTGGACACTTTTTTATGTGGGTCGGAGCGCGAGTCATGAGATGGCGTGCGATTGGTCCCACATGAAAGGTAAAAGGTGCAATGACGTCGGCCGAATTTAGCAATTGCTGCCTGCCCGCCATTCACAATGTACTGTACATGCCCATCCTTTATATCGTGAGAAAGTCGGAAAGCTTCGAAGGTTCCACCAACTCCCTTCCTATGTACCCAATTTTTGCTTGTCTATTAGCACCGTTTCCCCTAAGAGGCCCGCTCAAGAAGGATTGTGGAAATCAAAAGAGATGAAATAAAGTTTTTTATGGAGCATTTATGGAGAATATCGTCTCCAGCCGTATAGTCTATGTCTATAATTGCGTTCATTCCCTGATGTACCGTTTCTCAGCTGGCAACAAACCTTATCGCTTCTGCGGAAGAAGGTTTAGGATGCAAGAAGTCCTTTTTTTTTCGTTCCGGTCACTCCTGTTATCTCTAAAGTCGCCCATGGGGAGATGGACGCGTCTGCATCTTTCCTTTTCACAGATCGTACTACGAGGTTAAACGTACATCCGTTATCATCATTCATCTCCACCTTGGTTTATAAACAAAGTTTCGAGACTCTTCCAAATCAAACAATGGAGATCCGAAGCAAAACAAAAAAAAATTGTATCGGACCCAACAAGAAGGGTTCAAAAGCTCCGCTTGGCTTTTGCTGATTCGTTTTGATTTGCTCCTCCTATGCATCGGCAATGAATTAGGACATATTCTTTAAATGCGCGAAAATACTCTGTGCACCTCTTGTGAACCCTAGAAGCGCTACGTTTTGGTGCCATGGCATACGTTTTACCGCGGATATGAAATTGATGGGGTCGGGTAAGCCAATTGCCAGCGGGGCTGAAGGATAGCATACAAATCTCTACCACGCCATGCAGCAGCCTAATAGTCTTACCGAGACGTTGACCTGAATATTAATACAGATCCATATGTTGCTTTGACTACGCATCATTCACCCCAGAAGAAACTATTATCATTTGTTGAATAATGCCGCTCAATATTTTCATAACTCGAGCCGCAGTGGTGGCGCGTCACACAGTGGTCTTTCGTGACACGACGCATCCGAGTCAGCTTTGGTTTTTTGTTTGCTTCACTTCTATATAAAAAGAATGCATGTGGGGCTTTGTCATTTGAGTTGCCCTGGAATATCGTGACTTTCTTCCCCCTGTGTGCGACCTTGCTTTACCAAAAGATGTCAAAATTCCACGCGGGCTCACAGGTTTGATGGTGCGTCCATGGTCGGACGTGGATATGGAGCGGCATGAAAGGAGCCCGCCCATCCTTTTTCGTCTCCTCCTGCTTTATATTGGCTTGAGAAAGGGTCCAGCGCTTTCATTAGAGCCTGTGGATAAGCAACAATCTTTTAGAGCTTCACTGCATGTCCATGTATACGAATCATTCCGTTCCCGATTGATAACAAATCAATAAAAGGTTGTCTTGGGGCATTGCACGATGGAATATCAGTACTAGTATAAGTTGATGGCTGGAGTCAACGCTAACAATAAGGCCAAAATGGTTCTAAGAAAGTTGGATCAATTGCACCACCATGGTAGGAAGGAGCGAGAAATTAAGGACATGTACCGCTATATCCTGGCGAAGCATGTATACAAGAATCGTATGCTGAAGGGTAGCTGCCTTGATCTCTGCTCCAACCCTCTTCCTGTGGCGTCTTCCAGCTCCTCAACAAGCAAGAGCACAAACGAAGTACCCCTAAACGACTAGGGACGAGTTTTGATGAAGACTTTTGACGAACTCGCCAAGAAGCCAGCGGTCTATGGGACCCTTTTGCAAGCCCTCAAGAAGCCGTCGTCCAAATGTGACGATATCATCATATACTTGGAAAAGCAACACGGAAAAAGTTGCGTCGTCGACCAGTGATGGAAGGAACTGACTCTGTGCGTAGGACACTGTAATCAATCACTTTACATTTATAAAAGACATATATCAGCAGACAGATAAAATGTGGTATAACTGAAGTCGGTTTAATTCTTCTTTATGGCAAGTACATAAGTATAGGTGGACGGGGGAGTGTGTAGAAAAAAAGAAAGAAAAAAGTGATAAAGCGAAGAAACTTGTTTTGCGCGCGAGAGTAAGATGGGTTGGAGAGACAGAGAGGGTGGATGGATGTAGTGATTTTTGTTGGATTAGGCATCCGACAGTTGAGCCTGAGCAAGTCTGGCCTCCAAGTTGCGCAGAGCCTCCTCTTTGCTCAAGAGTTCGGCTCTCTTTTCCTGAATTTCGCGTTGAACCTTGAGCTCGATCTCGCGAAGCTGTATTCAAGAGAACAGTCAGCATCTCAGCCTATTCTTAATAGTCATCTGCTTACCTTTTCTTCCTCCTTCTTGAGCTGCTCTTCCTTCAATCGCACGCTCTGGCTGGCCATGTCCTCGGCATTCAAAGAAGCATCCCTAGTCAATCTAAATGAGAAAAGGTAACTCCACAAGCCGTATTTGTACTTACTCGGCATCGCCACCGTTGACAGTACGGCTGAGCTTCTCGGTACGGTAGTTCTCGTACAGGAAATCGTGGGTGATTTCCTTGAGGTCCTGCAGATGTGAGCTCAGCAGGGCCGATCGCAGGCGCGCAAAGTCCGAGTGCTGAGGGTTGTCGACTGCATAGGAAAAAACAACCAAGATGATCAGCCATACACATGCAAAGAAACAAGCAGTGGGCGTGTTTGTTTTCTTTTCTTTTACCTTCCACGGCGCCCCAGGGGTACTGTCTGCCGCGCACGGTGCGGCCGTTCACGACGATTTCCTCGTCACTGCCAATGATAGCAAAAGGCAGAAGAGCCTAAATGGGGGAAGCCGTTAGAAGCGATAAAACCAAGACATAGGATTACATACGCGCAGCTCGCTGTTCTCTTCAATTGTGTCTTCGTCATCTTCCTCGACATCGTAAGGGAAGTTGTAAATCGGGATATTGTAGTGCTCAATATCCTCCATAATCTATAGATCGAGAAAGTCAACAATCCGCCCGATCAGGATCCGTGCCCGTTTTCTAAGGCTTACTCTTCTCTTGAAATCCTTCATCTCCTGAGGAGTGAAGGAATCGGCGCGACCGACAACGGGGATCACATTAACACGAGGGCTCAAACGGCGCATCAGCTCAATATCGATCTCGCGCAAACTAACAATCAAAGGAAGTCAGCCACCGGGACCATGCTCTTTTCTTTCGTATTTTGTATACTTACGCATGACCGGTGGGTGCGATAAAGTAGAGGAGGGCGTGGACACGGTTGTCCCGGAAACGCGGGTTACGCTTGATACGAGACTCCTCGGCAAGAATATCATCGTACTGGCGCTCAAGATAGCCGACGATCTCTTGGAAGCTGATAAATGGGGTGGGGTGGTCAGGGTCACACATAAAGATAAACATGCCCATTTATAACTCACCAGCGCTCGTTATCAATGTTGTCACCGAAGCCAGGCGTGTCGACGATGGTCAAGGAGATTCTACAAATGTGTGTGAGCTGGGCGCTGGTGATACGTCACTCAAGTGTGTCTGTGTGTGTACCTGACACCATCTTCGTCAAGTTCTATAAAATGGAAGCAAAAGAGTGAATAAGGTAAAATAAGGAGAAATGCAAGCATTACCAACAGAGACGGGCTTGATGGTGATGCCCTCTTCGTTGTGGGCCTCTTCAGGGTTGTTGCATTCCTTCTTGGCAAGGACGCCCGAGTCGCAAAGCGTGTTGACAAAAGTGGTGCGACCGGTACCAGAGGCGCCTACAAGGAAAAGAAAAAAAGTAGATTGGATTTAATATAACACGGTTGTTAAAAAAGGAAAGAAAACGAGAGGGAAAGGGGTCAAGGATTGTAATCTCCGTACCGACAACCATCAAGGTGAATTGGAATCCCTTCTTTACGTTTTTTCTGCGACCACCGAGTCTCTGGCGAGATGATGATTGTTAGCTCTCATCATCTTTTATCGTTCTTTCAATGTCCAAAGTTCAGGGACAGACTACGCTTCATCTCGACGGTGTATACTCACGTGAGCCATGATATGAGAGGTTTATGAACAGTCGAAGGAAAGACGGAAGAAAAAGAAGGAAGGTGGAAAGGGACGATGATGAGATTCAAAAGAGGAGCAAAAGTGAAAAGAGAGAAAAAAGAAAAGAGAAGAGCCAAAAGTTGGACGCGAGATGAGCTGCCCGCAACATTCTCTTGACGTTACACAATCAGTAAATTTGGCAATTAAGCACACGCAATGTCTCCTCACTTTTTGACAGCACACAAAGTTCGTTAGGGCGCATTGGCATTGTTATTGCGATAATGGTCACTCGCAGACGCAAGTGACCGGAACACTTCATCATTGATATAATACGCTTGGAAGAGCAGCTCAAATACGTGCAGCCGCTCTTCGAGCCGCGCCATCTGCTTCTCCTGAGGCTCATCTTCCCCGTCCTCTTCTGCGATAGGCTTGTCATCCGTCGTTCGCCTCCGCCGGGAGCCGACCGTCGAAAAGCGACGGTGGACGGGGTGCACAATAGGAACCTGCGCGCCTTTAGGAAACTTGGATCGCAGGCCCTGCAGGAGCGAGCGCCGCATCTGGCCGACCGACCATCGGTGCACGACGCCCCAGGGCGACCGCGGTCGATACCCAAACAGGCACGTCTGCAAGCCCAGGATGAGTCCAAAGATACCACCCAGGATGCCCATCGCGTTCAGAAGCGTGAACGCGCGCTGCTCGCGTACCATCGTGACTTGGTAGCTCGTTGGAAACACGTGCAAGGACCCCATGGGCTGTGGATCGGCTGCGTACGCACCCGGGTTCGGCTCGCTCATCGCCTTGCTCTCTATCAGGTAGGAGGGCTCCCGGAGCGTGCCCACCCCGACATAGTTCCACGGCTGGTCGATCCGGATATGCTGCCGCTCCACGAGCTCGTAGCTGCCCGTGCTCGCGGCAAACGGGTCGAGGTCAAAGGCATTGTTAGTTCTCAGGTTTTCTTGCTCGGCGGATTGAAACGCGGCATTCTCATTGTCGTCGTACCAGCGAAACGGTGTCCCATACGGATCCGGAATGCCGTACACGGGCAGGTTGGGGTCGTGCTGTCTGTTGTACATGACGGTGTGGAGGATGGCGTTCGTGCTATTGTACAGGCTGTCGTCGCCATAAAAGTAGAATTTGAGGTACGATCCGTTGCTGGCCTCTCGATCGGTGGTACGCGAGAGCTGAAAGTCGTTAGGTGCGCGAAATAGATAGCAGGTGAGATGGTCGCCATAGTAATTGAGGCCGGTCTGTACATTGCTGGTGATGTTGATAATGTATTGTGAGCATGTGTCGCCAAAATCGGTCGAGCATTGTATGAACGGCGTCTCGGTTGTTTTCTCTGGTTCCCATCCGTCAAAGCAAAAGCGTATATCTAAAAATAAACACCATGAATGTGTGTATAAAAAGACAGGTGAGTTTCTCGCGCCTTACCTGGTACGTCGACAGTGTATTCACTGTTATGTTCATGGTAGCTTTGCTCGATGATAGGGCTGTTCCTGACTTGGACAATGGTGACAACGACAACGGTGATGAAAACAAGGTAGAAAAAGAGCCGCACAAGGAAACGCGCGATTTCGGCCCACAGCGGCTCTCCGGCTCTGAAAAGAATTGAATGTGAGCATGATGAAGCATATATACATAAGCTAAACTTACCTTGGGTTCCATACTTCATCGAAGACTTTGCTTAAGAAGCGTGCCGGGTGAATTTGAAGACGCTGGCACAGCATCGAACCTCCAAAGATCAGGAGTATACCCGCCAAAACACTCATCACAACGGTACTGCTAATAAGGGCGACACTTTCGTGGTGGTTTGGAATGTTGATGGAGGCGGGTGGGTCCCATGCAGCGCGGAGTGAGTCAAAGACATAGACGCCGTCATAGATGGTATGATAATTGATGCCAAAACCAAATATGACCTTTGTGTCGTTGACGAGGGCAGCTGAGGCAAAGGACCTTGGAAAGGGCTGATAGGCAGAAGGTGGGGGTATAGACCATGTCCAAGAGTGGGTATCCAAGACGGCTGTCATGTCTGCAGGGTCGTTTTCTGCAGATAAATAAGTATGAAATGGTTGCGCTGCACCGTCCTGACCGCCACACACAACAATGCGATCATGTTTGTCTATTAAGTAAAAATTATTATACCTATATACTGGACTCGAGTGATTTTACTTACCCGCAACAGCGCTGTGGTATATACGAGGGGGTGGTACGAGCTTGCCTTGCAAGGACTGTTCACGCCATTGCCCGGAATGGGTGTCAAAGATGGCAGCACTCGTCATGGGAAACAAGTCCTTGTTCATGGTGGGGTTGGTCGTGTAATTACCACTGCAGTGGTATCCCCCAAGAAGTACCAAGCTGCCATCACTATCAACTGTGTCAGACGTAAATGATATATATAAAACGAAAACAGGGCTAATACCTCAAATCTATGCGCTATTTACCTCAACATCGTTGCTGTGTGACCACAGCGTGAAGCAACATCCGTCTTGAGGCGCGTCCATTGATCGGTCGGCAAGTGATATCGCCAAAACGCATCCTCAAGCGGTCCTGAAATATTCATGCCCCCAAAGAGGTACACCTCATTTCCCGCGCGTGTCGCCGAATGATAGAATCGTTCAAGCGGAGTGCTGATATTCGTTGGTTTCTGCAGAGGGTGCCATACGTGATCCTCCATGTCAAACGCATAGTAGCGCAGAGGTTCGGGCGGTAAGCTCGTATTGGTGGGGTCGGTGGGGTGGTGTCCGCCAAAGGTGTAAAGCGCATGGCTCTCGGTTGCGACGAGGGCGCCGTAGATCATGGTTGGGGAAGCGTATGGGTCTGTCGAGACTGGGGCGAGATCGCGGGCCGTGCTCGGCAAGGCCCAAAGAGCTTCCATGTTCCAGGGCGGGACGCCGTAAAAGCCGCCATAGATGTAGACTGTATTATTGACGGTCGCGGCCGAGGCGCCATACAGCGGCCGATCTGTGGCTCTCAGTTCCTGTCCAGCAGGGTTGAATATGATGTTAGGCGTCATTCAGGGAAAAGGTAAAGAATACAAAGGAAGCAAAAGGAGAGTACGGGGAGTCAACGAGAAAGCAAGAGGAAGACAGAAAAAGGGTGGGGAGGTGATATCTAGGAAAAGAAAGAGGAAATATGTGGCGTCCCACGCAGAACGAGCGAGAGTGAATATGACGACAGGAGGCGAGCGTGAGCGGCAGAAGTCTCGGCTGACAGGGTTGCAACTTTTTATACAGCAACTAGCCCCTACTTGTTCACTCAGTGACATGCAACCGTCTCCTTTATCTAACGGAATTTCTCCTCCAAAATCACACCAGACCCAAAAAGAAAAAGAGCCAGATAGCGTTTTAAATAGGAAAGTAGGTTGGTGGGTAAAATTCTTGTTTCAATGGAATTTTTTACTCTGAATCAGACACCGATGCAGAAGAAACGGAGCCGTTTGCATTGATACTCGCGTCGTTGCTGTTGCCAGTGGTGGTGTTTGCGTTCGGGCAGTCGCGTGCAATATGGCCTGCTTCATTGCAGCGATAGCATGTCTTGACTGGCTTGCCGTCCGTGTTATTCGAAAGGCAGTCGCGCGAGATGTGACCAAACTTGCCGCAGCTGTAGCATTTGATGCTGTTGGCCTGGCAATCGCGTGCAAAATGGTTGTAACCTTAAAATAAAGAACAAAAAAAAAAAAAAAA
>VAFG01000192.1:89996-117277 GCA_013461545.1 Syncephalastrum contaminatum
GTACACATGGGCAATAACTTACCACCGCAGTTGTAGCAGACCACACGGTTAGCGCCAGCAAAGCCGCCGCGGAAGGCACCACGGCCACCGCCACGACCACCTCTGAAGCCGCCGCGGAAACCACCACGACGGGGACGGATCAGGGCGCTGTCGCAGTTGCGTGCAAAATGGCCCTGTACCCCAAGCATGTTAATAAAGTTACAGGGGATGAGCGAGTCCTTTTAATATACCATGCCACCGCAGTTGTAGCAGCGCACATTCGCAGCGCGTGAATCCTCTTCGGTCTCGTCCTCGTCGTCACCTTGTTCTTGTTCATAGTGCTCCTGCTGCTGCTCGCGGTCATGACCATCAGCCGGAGGGCTTTCCTTGTTGGGACAGTCTGCTTGAATGTGGCCCACTTTAAGAGATATGAGTCATCATGGTCCATACGATAGAAAAGAATGGTTTACCGTTGCCACAGGAGTAACACTGCTTCGCTTCAGCAGACTTTGGCTTGGAGCAATCAGTCGATTCGTGACCGGGCTGCTTACAATTGTAGCAGAGTCTCTCCGGTTCAGGGCACGCATCCGCAAAGTGTCCCACTAGAGTATCCCAGTGAGCCCTTGATTCAAAGAAAATCGTACATGTGTGTGTGAATTACCGTTTCCACACTTGAAGCAGCCTTTCTTCGAAAACGGCATCCTTTCGACGATTACGCGTGTGGAAGTGTAGTGTTCTAAACAAGCAGGTATAAGAACTTGACATTGCGACGGTATGTAGTGATAATATGAGAGGCAGATGGATAATATAGTATAAAAGTGTATATCTTGTCTGTTTTATGTTGTAGTTGTTGAATACCTTACCACTCTCTTCTCAACGAAAAAGGTTTCGTTTGAAATAGACTTGTTGCACGCCCAACATTTGAGATTTATGAACAATATTTAAGCTCCTTTTCTCTCTGTCTTTTTTTTTTTTTCCTAATGAGTGATACGGACGAGGAACCGGGCGACTTTTCAACCCTCCTTCACAGGTACAGCCATTAAAACGGATACACTCAGTAGCACGAATGCTCATTATGACAGATCCCAGAAGAGCAAAGCACCTCGGCGCGGCACCAAAGCCTTTTCCTCAAAAGAGGAACAGCAGGAAGCGCTGGCGACCTCACGCGATGCCTTGTTTGAGCTTATTGGCGAAACCAAACGTCTCAATCCGAAATCAACCAGTCAAGGGGTGTTGAATCGCGAAACAGGGGAAACGACGATTGTCAAGAGCAAAGGAGCCCATTTGCACGCCATGGGACATACCTTGAAGGGCCAGACCGTCTTGTTTCTTGAGGAGGCGGCCTGGCTTCTCAATATGCATAACCTCATCGTCACCGACCCTGACGGCGTGCCCTGCCTCTTTGAAGACTACTGTACCTTGATGTTCACCGGTGCGGATGGCTGGATTAGCTTTGAGAAATATCAGGTTAGCCCATTGCATTTGGTTTATGAAAGGGTTATTCAACATCAAGGTAGACGTACGCCTACCTCCGCCGACTGGGTTACTTTGTTCAGCGTCATCGTCCTCCCCCGTCGGTCACTGCCACACAGACTCGTCCATCTTTGCTCACGGCGTGGTGCTTCTGGATACGGGAAACTCTCAGCCGAATCGTGCGTAGCATTACGCGCTATTTTATGGGCTTCAAAACTCTCGTCCATCACGGCACCTTTAAAACGAATGGTATGCTCAGACTCACATACAAAGACGACCCTTACTTACACTCTCATTAGAGGACGTCTACAAACGTCTGCGCATAATCCAGGCACAGCCTTGGGAGGCAGAAGAGACACTGGAGGGCCAATCTGCTGAGTTCCACTGGGACGTGTACCGACCCCACCCCAAATGGAAGAAGACAGATCCAGGGACGCCCGACTTTTGCGTCGCCGTCACCAGGTACACACATAAAAAAAAGCATCTAGATCCGATCTCTGTCTTACGCAACTCTGTTGTAGTCCTTGCGCTGCCCTGCCGACCTTGGCTGACTATCAAAAACTCTTCCAAACCACCTGGCAACGCGCCGGCACACGCAACGTCTCGCGATACATGCGCTGCGGAGAAAAGGCGCCCGCGTTCCTCATGGCCATCGTGGGCGATGCTGAAGGCGTCAGCTTTTTGAAAATCACGGGCGACGGCGCGGCCAATCTCACCCTTTGAACCGCTTTATTTATTTTTGGACGCGCGAGATTAGGAACGCGAGCTGCTCTGCGAGTTCGTCCAGGCGCACGTCCTGCTCCGACCCGCCCCCAAAATGGCCGCGTTCCTCGTCGACCTTTAAGAGCATTTCGGTGGCGGGCGCATCGTGGCGCATCGCTGCCACCCATTTGAGGGGCTGCCAGTACGCGACGCGCTGATCCTTGAGTCCAGCCGTGACATAAGTGGCAGTGGAGGTCTGCAGACCTGCCGTGTTGTCGTAGGGCGCGTAGGACTGGATCAAGTCATACGCGGCCACATCTTCCGTGGGATTGCCCCACTCGGGGTACTCGATCTGCGTGAGCGGGTGATCAGGCTGCAACATGGCCGAGAGTGGGTCGACAAAGGGAACGCGGCACACCAGCGCGCGGAACAGGTCGGGCCGCATGTGGAGCATGGCGCCGACGAGCAATCCACCCGCACTGCCGCCCATCGCGGCCAAATAATTCGGCGTCGTCAGCTTGGAGGCTATTAAATGCTCGGCCACGGAAATAAAGTCGCGGAAGCTGTTCATCTTGTGCTCTAATTTGCCCTCCTTGTACCATGCACGGCCGAGCTCGCTGCCGCCTCTGAGAAAGCGTGTCAGTCAGTGGATGCATTGTAAAGTTAATACTGGTCTGTTTTCCGACTTGCCTGACGTGCGCCAAGGCAATGATCCAGCCACGCTCGAGCAACGGAAAGTTCTCGACGCGAAAGTCAGGATCCGTGTTCATGCCGTAGGCACCATAGGAACGCATCAGGACCGGGTTGCTAAAGAGAGTGAGCCACATCTGGAGAATATGCACCTCTCTGTTTTACCTTCCGTCCAGCTTGATGTTCTTTGGATGGATGAGCGTCACCGGGATATTCTTGCCATCATGTGCTTTGGCGTGCGTCCGTGTGCATGCATACTGTGATCGATCGAACCCTATTAAAGTGTGAGCGATCTGTTAAAAAAAGAAAGAAAGGAGTAACTTTACGGTGGATAGGCTGGACGCGCACGGGTGTGAGTCTTTTTTTGGCAACGTTGTAGTCAAATGTGCTTTCATGCGCAAAAGGTGACACAAGGGAGAACCGGAACGTATCAGTGTTGAACTCCTATATTTCATTTAGGAGATACCGTGGGATCATCACTCAAAACTTACCAGGTTGGTGCCGGGTTGGAGCACGCAAAATGTCTCGGGGAGCGGGACAGGGTGGGTCTCGCGTGTCTGCATGTCATGGCAGAGCACCATGGGCAGGCCATCGCGGCGGCCATACACGACGACGTGGTCCTACAAGAGATGTCAATAGCCTTCGATGGGGTCTGGGCACCTGCTTTACCTGGAAGACGTCAACATCATCAATAGTTTCGGTCGGGCCAACCGTAATGACGTCCTCCCAGTGACTTTTGTCGAGGGCGTTGCTGGGCGTACGCATGAGCTTAAAGTTGGTTGCGCCGTCTGCGTTGGTGAGGACATAAAAGGTATCATCGTGGTGATCGACATAATATTCAACACCCGGTTCGCGTCTTTGCACGAGCGTCATTTCGGGTACGCCACTCTCAAAATCATGGTTGGCAGAAATGACACGGACTTCGGAGGAGGAGAGTGAGTTGCAGTTGATGGTCACGTATTGATGGTCCTTGGTGCTCGTAATGTCCACAAAAACGGAGTCATCGGGCTCTTCAAAGACGAGGATATCGTCGTCTTGCTCTGTGCCTAGCCGATGGGCGTAGACCTACATAATTTTTTAATAATTCGTCCCTTTGTGTGTGTGTGATCGCTTACTTTATGCGGTCGCAATTGCGCGTTGGGCACGGTGTAGTAGATAGTATTACTATCTGCCCAAACGAAATTAAAAACATCGAAGAGTATCTCGTTCTGTATTCATACGTCAGCTTTCAAAGATTCCATCGCTACGAGAAAAACATACTGTCTTTTCTCCCGAGAGATATTTGATATGAAGGTCACCGTGCTCCATGCCCTCCCGCTCTGTATTGTATGCAAAGATAGCATGGTCGGGTGATAACAGGACTTTGCGGATGGTCATGTTCATGGATCGCAAGAAACCTGCGTCTAACAGCACCTCCTATATGGCCATGAGTCATTGAAGTATATCCCTCTCCTGTACCTCTTTGGCGTGTCTACCGTCGGCGAGATTCTTGCGTAGATAGACCATGCCATAGTTGGACGTGGAGGAGTAGTACTCGTAGCCATTCACGGTCGTCTTGAGAGGCGGCAGCTGCTTGGGAATATGCAGTCGCTTTTTCATTTCTCGTAACAACACTTTTTGTAGAAAGGACTGCTTTCGCATCGTTTGTTTTGTCCAACTAGACAACACTATGAGACAGGGCGGTTATATGAAAAGGGTCACTCACGCATTTTCAGCTTGGATATATTTGGCTAATTTCTGCGCAAAAGTGTCAATTTCTGCTTTTGTCCCTGTTCCTTTTTCCTCACTCACAGGATCCTCCGCGTGCTCCATCCACGAGAAACGATCGACGCGTTGTCGACCGTGAAATGTTTGTGTCTCTGGAATACTCTGTGGTTTGGGTTGTTCGCATTCTCTATAATGAGAGTTGACATTATACTTTCTCAAGCCATTTGTCTTTTTACCTAAAGACGGCTTTTCGTAAGGAGGTGAAGAAAGGTCTGGTATAGGTCGATTGCCGTCTTGGAATAGCCTGTCTGCAAGGGAATGACAGTGAGAGAAACGTTCAGAATAAGGAGAGAATGAGGCTTGCTTACAAATGGACCCTGTGACGGACGACAACGGCAAACATATTTTACAAACAAGAGGTCAAATACGCGGTTCCCCGCACCTTGTCAAATCATTTCCTCTCAAAAACAGAAATCCCACTTTATTCTAGATGTATTTTGTCTATCAAATGAAAAATGAATGTTTTGTATAAAACATTAAACAATACACACACAAAAGAAAAATACACTGGGGATCCTGCGATTATATCATCCGACCGGATGGACACACAAGATCCGCAGCCCAACCAACAATAATAAGGTTTTACTACCCTCGAAACGCTTGACCAAGACAGCGGCTAAATGCTGAGCCACACATGCGAAGTACAATATGCAGGGCTTAGAGCCCGGTGGATAAATGGCATAGACTTCCACACTATTTATTCTTGTGCTTGTCATCCCATCTATTTCGATCAGTCAAACGCTGGACCCCACCATTAAAACTGAATTGGCTTTCGGATTCGGATTTTCTATGCGCGGACTTGAGGAGCACCCAAACCTATTCGCGATCACGGATACCTTGCGGGGCTCGGCAAGTTAATTGACCGAGCCCGAGAATACCACCTTTTATAAAGAAAGTTTACCGCATTCATAACTTCATTCTCTTTTTCTTCACTTTTCATAATGGCTCCTCTTCAAGTTTTAGGTGCTGGCTTCGGCCGCACTGGTACGGACAGTCTGCGCGAGGCTCTCAACAAGCTTGGGTACGTAAACGGGTGATGGTAGTGGTGCATGATTTTAGACAATGAACATATACTGATCAATATACCTATTGCGTCTTATTGCGCCATACTCTTGCGCCATTCATTTCATTTTTACCCCACATGATATGAATTTAGCTACAACACCCACCATATGAAGGAAATGATGGCTCCTAACCGCCACGCACTGGTCTTTCGTGATGCCTACCTGCATCCTGAGAAGGAGGTCGACTGGGACATGGTGTTTGACGGCTTTGATGCTGCAGTGGACTGGTACGTGCAGCATAAAACAGGCACGACTCTATACTAAACAATGATGCAACAGGCCTGAAGTAGCTTTCCTAAAGCAGCTCATGGAGAAGTACCCCGATGCCAAGGTCGTCCTCACCGAGCGTTCTGCTGATTCCTGGTACACGAGTGTCAAGAACACCATCTACAAGATTGCTCAGGAGAAATGGATGGACGCTGACAATGTGCCTCAGCACATGAAGGAAATGGGTGAAATGATCAACACAATCGTGCTCGATGGTGCGTTCGGTGACAAGCCCGGTCTCTTTGAGGATGAGGAGCTTATGAAGCAAAAATTCCTGGAGCATAATGCGTGGGTCAAGGCCAACGTGCCTGCCGACCGTCTCTTGGTGATGCAGACGACTGAGCTGAACTGGGAAGCTCTCTGCGGTTTCCTCGGCAAGGACATTCCTGACGAACCCTTCCCGCGTTCAAACAGCACCGTCGATATCAATGCCAAGGTCGCCAAAATGAAGGAAGCCGGTTTTGCTAACGCCGGAAACATCATCAAGGAAAACGGCGCCTAAAACGCGTACAGCATCTTTTCTGTCTTCAATCTTCTACTCTGTATAGTTAATTTTTGCTCTTGTTAGCGATGTATACTCGACTGTAACGTGTCTCACGTGTTAAGATATCTTTATGCTTCAAATATATTTCTTTGACCATAGTTTAGCATTATGCAGATGACAGGTTAAAACACAGTTACATGAACGTGCAGCGCTTTACAAACTCAACGTCTCTAAACACAGCTTGTGAGGGGTTAACGGAATATTCAAATATGTAAGACCCATATACTATACAATGTTTTGCTCACATAGAATATGTATGAATGACATTATTCTCGGTGTATAAACGCACGTCGTTCATGGATATACTGCATGCTGTGTAGAACAAGGAGATACTTATAAGACAGGATTGATGTGCATGTAGGATAATATCGTTATTATTTTTGTTTCGTGTACGAAGGCGCAAAAGATCATCACCTTAGTAGAAGAACACACACAAATTGTGTGGCTGACCATCTTGCTTTCCTGTCACTTCAGCATTTTTCAGTACAATCTAATATCACGGCATTGCTGTATACTCAGCGTAACTTTTCCATATGCATAAGTATTCCAGTGCCTGTGGAGCATACGTATGCATGATATACGTGACACGCAGTTTTCACACAGATATAGACTGCCCATAATTACGAGAATTACCCCTCCAGTAGATCATGACTAACACCATAACCTAGTTCCTTCATCCATACCATTATTTTTTTGCAGATGGCACTTGTCCCGTAAAGGCTGGTGTATTCTCAATCTTACTTAATATGCTATGATCTTGATGTGGCAAAAGAGCTATATTCACATTGGAAAGAATGAGATCGATGGGCGGGTATAGAGAGAAATAATGTATACCACCTATACATTACGGTAAGTCCTAGCGACTACGGACAGAGCACCTGTTTCTCAAAATATTTGCAAATTCTTGGTTAAAAGGAATGTTTTCTATCGTAAGCATAGCTGTAGATATCGGAGCAGCCATCGTTGCTCTTCTTGGCGTATTTACTGCCAGGGGACTTATCAGGGGTCCGTGCACTAGTGCTCAGTACTCTGATGCGCTACTTGGAACTGACAGGCCAACACGTAGGACCGTACTGTTGTTCTGATGACGGGAGCGTGTGGTTCACGCACGTCCATATATACTTTCTGTTTACAAACTTATTGCTCATGGTTGCCACCATTCGTGACTCAGAGTTTTAGACTGCTAATGCCGTAGTAGTAGGTGAATGGAAGTTCTTCATAGAGGAGCAGAACCAGGGATCACTGATTTACTATCTGCAGATGTTCTTATACTTCTCATTTCTCGAATGAATTTCATCTGCAGACAAGTACGTCAAGTGCTTAAGGGCGAGCAGGCTACAAGCAGTGGTACACATAATACGTACCTCCGTACGTGTTCTGTCTCTTGCACATATGTGATATACATAATTTAAAAAGATACTTCTTTAGATATCCATAGTCTTGTATGTACCAGTTAAGGTACAAAGGAGCATATATATGGTAAAGAGAATGAGCATCTTACGTATGTTTGTACACATGCAAAAAGGCAATCATATAAGCAATAGAAGAGGAACACGGTCGCTTTTTTAAACCCTATCGATAGCTTCTTGTTTAACTGCGGGTAGCTGCCATTTGGAGTGCTTCTATCAGCAGCTCGATCCTCAGCATGCATACATGTAAGTTGTACATATTCTATCTGTAAGCGCATAACGAACCCAACATCGTGTTATTTTCTTTGTATACAGACATCACGTATTATAATATCTCCGTTAGGAGAGCCTAACCAGTATGTAGTATGTAAAGCATTGAGTCATAAAGCAAACATCCGTCACTTGTATCGATTTTGCACTCTGGACTACATTATATTATGCACTCCATTCTCCTCATTAGCTGCTGAAGAGGATGTCGCCACGCTAAAAGAAAGAGATACATGTTCACA
Source organism: Syncephalastrum contaminatum (assembly GCA_013461545.1). Taxonomy (NCBI): domain Eukaryota; kingdom Fungi; phylum Mucoromycota; class Mucoromycetes; order Mucorales; family Syncephalastraceae; genus Syncephalastrum; species Syncephalastrum contaminatum. The sequence goes on from VAFG01000192.1 coordinate 98,401, forward strand.
TTGAATAAATAAAATCCATATTTAGAGAGGGTAAAATCTTCTCTTGATTGTAGATGATGGAGGGTAATGATATGAGTACAGGTAGCGAGTAAAAAGGAATCTGGAGAAACGATTTAAAGACTCTTCTATGATAGAAAGCCCAAAAGCTCTTAAGGGCAGAAAGTGACGGTGTAGCCGGAGGCCTTGCAGGTGTAGGTCGAGGTCTTGTCATCGTAGGCGTAGCTGTAGACATCGGGGCAGGCATCCTTGGTCTCCTTGGCATACTTGTTGATGGGGCACGTTTCAGGAGTGTTGTGGGCACCAGTGCAGCAGTACTCTTCAGTGTTCCACTTGGAGCAGGCAGACTGGCAAGCAGCGCCACCGTTGACCTGGAGCTCGGTAGGGCAGGCGGGGACCTTGGCGCAGGTGGGGGTACCGCAAGCGTACTTGCCGTCACCGACCTTCTGGCCGTTGATGGGAGCAATGGCAATGGGCAGGTTGTAGCCATCGACGAAGGAGACATCATAGAAGTCCTGGTCACCGGAACCCTTGAAAGTGAATTCGGCAAGCGAGGCGGGCTGGGCACCACCGGCGGGGTTGGTGCACTCATCGCCAGTGCAGCCCTTGCGACCCCAGAAGCGGCCCTGCCACTTGTCATCGACAGGGAAGTTGTGCGAGGCACCCTTGGCAATCACGGTGTCGACGGCCTTCGACTCACCGTTGGTCAGCTTGCCAACGTGGAGCTGGGCGTCACACTTGTTGACAACGTTGACGTTGGCAGCAGTGGAGAAACCAGCGAGGGCGGCGAGGGCGGCGATCTTGAGAAGGCTGTACATTGCTATTAAAGAGAGATAGAGAGACCTGAGTAAAGAGCCAGATCAATCCAAATAGCAAGCCCTTTTATACCTTTTTCCAGCCCTTCGATTTTTTCTTTCACTGCTAGCGTTAGTGAAAACAATGAAATGGTTTAGAGTATCATTGTAAGGAATAATTTGACTCGGTAACCTGCTGTTATTTGCGGATGCATGATCGGGAACTGGCAACATCAGGTCGTACTGGTTCCTGAGGATGATGCTTTCGAGTTATCCCTTTTTTGGATTTTGACATGCCATACATATCCTACCTTGGAAGCAGCATCTTCAATTGTCCGCCGTGGGTCCTTGAACCTTCAAGCCCGTGCACCTCCAGCCCAACTTTTTCTACCATATTCTGCTGTCTATCTTGATTACGTGTCGTACACGGATCTATACAATTGTATCTTGTACTTGCCATTTGCATTGTACGCGAATTTTCGTGTAATACGAATCTTACCGCTACAGCAAACATACCATGTTCCTCTATTGACAATCATCAACGTAGACTAAAGGCAAACATTGATTCCACGTCTAAGTTTAGCAATAGGCTAGTTTGCCCTTGTCTCTCTCCGTCGTTGAACAGCCCTAAATTTTAGCGTATACTGGTGGCTGTGCAGCTCGTGGGTGATACTGCACTAAAAATGCTTGCCACCCTAAGATTTCTACCCACTGATTTCCTAAGTGAAAGTCGATGCTCCGATCTTGGTTACACGCGAAGCATAAATTTTCTGCATTCAATTGAGAAAGCAGGTAGTTGCATGACAAAGGTTTGCCATGGTATCCTCCTGCTTGTGTCGTCTATACTATGGGAGTATAGACTGGCAAGGATGATTGATAGCGGAGCAATTTGCAGATGAAATTTCGCCACGTACCGAACATATAGAAAAGACTAATATATATGGAAGTATAATGGCGCCATGATATGACGCCAAAGCATATCAACGAGTGTGCCGATCGCCCAAATCATGTCTTCGACTGATATGATAAAATTACGACATCAACTATTTCGTGCAGTACCAGGGGCTCCGCTCCCGTATATACTCCATCCTAATTATCCGCGCACATGGAGACGATGTAACATGTATCCAAGCTCGACTATATTACTATGGGGCTTACTTGCTCTACGAATTCATCGCGGGCGGCCAAGCCAACCGTGGACCCTATGGCGCGTACTTACGTCGATTTGTAAAGATTTTCTCCGTCTGGGTTACACGCGCGGGCATAAGATTTGCGCTAAATGTGAAATGAAAAACCAAACCATTCACGGTTGTGTGGGCAGAGTTAAGCCAAAGAATGTCCAAAAGCTTGACCTGATATACTAAACGCTTTAATTTGTTTTATGAGGGTATAATGAGAGTGATAGCGAAATATATGTATAATACAGTAAAATGCAAAATTACAGCTGGCGGCGAACCTAGGCACGACAGTCCTTGTGCAGGCTATACTTTGAGTATAATAGGACGACTGTATCACATACCTACTCATATATGTATGTGTAGCAGGATGATCGGTTTTGTTTCTTCATGCGTCGAGCTGTTCGAGACAACTAGCGATATTGTTCTTTCAGTTCTACAAACTTGCAGCGTGGCTGTGCATATCTCGGCTTCAACACGGCTACTAATTATGGCACTCTTTATTGATATCGACGTAGAGTAAATATCTCTAATGTACGTACATACTTCACGACGTGCTTTGCTGATTTCAATTTTACATTGTAAATCTATTATATTAGTATGTGCCATATTTTGGATATCTATTGTATATTATATCTGCTGTATAATTCACTTAGCGTCATATCATTCACAGTACTGAAAAATTATCACGAAGCAGATGGCAAGCTATGCTAATAAATATCGAGGAACTTTTATAGAACGGGGCTTTGGCCACTAAAACCCACCCAATATGATACCTTATATGTGACAATAATGCTATGCCTTTCTTGATTTTTTTTTTTTTGAGCAACATTTACCTTTGGCACTTCCACACACATTTAGCATTATCTTTATACTTCATTGAATTCGCTCTACCATTGATTAACATATGCTAACATTTTTATTCTATTTGACATGAAACAGCTTACGTATAGCTCAAAATGTTTTAAGGTCGGTCGACACACTTTGACATGGACGAAATCCTCTTTCCTTTATTTCGGTAGCTCGGAAATGACGCCATTGATGGATTTCTGCTGTGTGATTATTAACAGTTGGTCTCATAACTATCAGAATTCATTACTTGTGGAGCGTCTGCGCGGAAGAAAGATATTACACCCGGACGTCAACCACGAGAGTACCTTCCATACAGATTATGAGCCTTCTCATTTTCCATAGACTTTTGTCAATCATACTGTATCTTATACCTTGCATGTATTAAGCGATATACGCTTTGAGATTCTCAGTTAAAGTGAGGAAAGGGGCTTTTAGATCTCCTCAAAACAGCTTTATGCAATCAAACGTCGTGACACGTGAGCAAATTCAGATCAACCAAGCAGTCGGTTCATATGGATCATAGCTATTTTATAGGCATGTGACCTCCCGATATGAGTGATACATAGAAAGGTTGTCAATACTAGTATAAGTCAAAAAAGAGAGTCAAAAAGAGTAACATGCAGCAGCAACATCTTATGTGATGTTAATAAAGAACGCCTAGTGGAAAAGAAGGCTCGAGATTCATTAGAGGCATACCATAGAAGGAACTTAGGAGCGGTAATTCAGCTGTGTGAACTATAATGCTCAAAGAGGTATGTCGCGACAATGATGCTATGCGTTAAGGGGGCCTACCTGTATTTATCAAGGAGAAAAGGACGGCAAATATTATATGATGGCGAAGATAAGTAAACCAGTACCAAATTGCAGCCCTCGCGGGACTGTAGTTTCGACAATGATGATACTGTACTCTATATCAGCATTGAGGTATGTCGACCCATAGGCCATGTGTTATTTCACGATAATGTACCTGACTGTACTGCATCCGACCCAGTGGCTGTGGTTAGTCTAGGTTGAACGTCTGAAAGTCATGCTTCTACGGCCCTAGCACATTCTTTTATCACCAAATATGTCTTTGCCGATACAATAGAGGGGAGATAAGCGAGAGTTTGAAGTGAACACAGTATATGCGTGTAGTTTTCACCCTGCGGTTTTCTCAAGATGGCGGAGATACCGTAATGTACAACGCATGCTGATATACCTGGGATGATTCTGTTAACATTCTTCACTGTCATCAAATCCCATACAGACGAGTTGAAGAACGGGGTAAGCAAAGAAATTATTTTGAGTCGACTTGTGGGCCAACCCCTGCGCTGCTACAGCTGCAAAAACTTCTGTAGAGTTACTGCTGTTTATCACTTCAGTAGTTTTTTAGCTTGCCACTACAGAACTATCGATGTAGGAGCGAGCTATAGTGTCGGCATATGCCTAGAGTGCCACGAAGTAAAACGTTAGACTTGTCTAGAATGCATAGCGGAAACACCATATGTATAACAATGTAGATCTCTGTATTATTGCTCACTTTTTCTAAGACAGTATAATCGTGAAGATAGTAGCAAATATCTACATGTATGTACTCCTATATCTTTTGAAATTGCCTGTTAACTTACTTCCCTTACTGTCTTCCATCGCTTCTGCTACCTTAAAGAGTATTATATATCGTTGCTGAGAAATGTATATCTAAGACGATACGTCCGTTCGAGTGCTACATCTGATGGTCTTGCTTTTTTATTGACTTTGTTGAAGGTTTCTAGGTTGGTAAAAGCGATCAACAATAGCATACAAGTATGGAGTTGCTATCGATAAAAATATCGTTTCTGTTTTTTGTTAGTTTACAGTAGCTCACAATCCTTGAAGAAAAAATTTAGATATATGCGAGTGGTATTTACTATGTCGCTTTTGTTGTTTTCAGTAGCTGCAGCTATGTATAGCTTCCTTGCCCTTTGGGTATCTATATATTCAGAGTAAATCCGTCGACTGCGCTAATGTTATATCATATAGAAGCACTAAGTCTCCGCAAAAAATCCGCAAAAAATCCGCAAAAAGAAACATTAAAGTCCACATAAGCAGGTAATGAACAAGCCAAGCTCGCTAATACAGATGCGAAACTATACTCATATTAGCTTCAAAAACGCGGTATGGTAAAGGGAGCTCGCATAACAGATGCCTGCTGTGTATTTCATCTGCTTTTTTTTTTCATTTCAAATGGTAGCAATCTGCTCAGTATTTTGGATAAATTTGTGGTATTTGACTACATCGTAATACTAGTTTATGGTATAGATATTGTCAGGTGTTTTAAAATGTAGGCGACGCAGAAGACGGTTCACCATATATGCCTATTCGGGCGCTATGAGCGGCTTTATCACATTTTTAAACGGTCAATTATACTCGGCGTGTTCAGGGTACTATAGCCGAGCGAATATCATTGACTGCTTAGCAGTAATTCTGCGTATGACGAAATATTGTAGCATTTATTATGTACAAACTCCCTGGTCCTTCATTAATATTTTTCGGCATGATATACCTGTCAACATGGTTTCCTGCGCGGCAGAGCTTTAATACGACTACATGACCAAAAGATCATTCGAGGCTCAAACGTCACCTCCGATATTATTGCAATGATTCTTGAATTCAAAAATAGCACATTATCATGGCAGGCTATATTGCAATCACCGCATATGGCGATACTTCCCTTGTCGGCAGAGGGCTTAGACAAGAATATCAACTGCGCGCACTCGATGCTCCACAAAGCAAATTACGAGGGACACTCATCGTGAAGTTGCACACACACTTGCAAGGAAAGCAACCCATCAAAGGACGGACCTGTTAAGCCTGTCGGAGTGATACCAAATAAGGCACCAACAAACCAATACAAGTTCTGGTCAAAGCGCGCAAGCTCCCTGGGAGGGACCCTACCTGGCCAACGCGACAGCGTGTGAGCTATAACAATACAGGTATGTATACATTAAAATAAAGTGCTAACAATGAGCGAGTATGTTGAAAGCACAATGTACTAAAGACGCTGGTAGATGCCAAAAGCTCAACACGTTGTCTACAGCTACCGAGAAAGGCTAAAGCATATGTTTGCAGATGTAAGGCCCCAGCCCGTTAGTCTTTCTTTAACCAATTTGGTACTCAAAAGCCGGCCCTCACGGGCTTGGGCTTAGATGTGTGCTACTGTACGTATATATCCATTAAAATTTATGTCACAAGGAATTTTGACTGACAAGGTTATGATCGGGTTAAAGATTACATTGGAGAGCGCCGATCACAGTATATATGTGCAAATATGGTATTGTATGCCTCTCTGAAATTGAACACAAATTCATATTGCCCACAGCTTGTGCATCCCTAATTATATTACATCAGCGACAAAGCCCCTCAAAATTACATTGCTTCTTAAAACTGTACATAGCAATGCAAATTGTGTAAAGAATAGGATGGCCATGAAAAGTTACATGGATAAATGATAGCAAATGACATGGAAAAGGTCAGCAAGGCACATTAAAGCTCGATGGGTTTATTTTTTATTTTTTGTTTTACTGGTGGTATAACATGTCGAAAGGTTGAATCTTGATTCGTCCCACCTGAAGTGTGAGTGGGGCAATTTCTCCTTGTTAAGCTTTTAGTGCAGAAAAAGAGCCATGCCGCGCGTGTAACACGGGCGGAGAATGACAAGCGGCACAACAGCAAATGGACACACCCCGCGAGCAGCAGCGGGCACTGCCGTTCATGCAGCTAACGGATGCTTGCAGGACGCATATGCCCAGCCTCCCCACCTGACACGGTTACGGCCGAATTCGCGCTGTGAGAGTACTTGGGATTACTGTGAGTCAGGTTTTTTTCTGTATCGTGCCATTCTTTGAAGCATTCCATGCCGCTGTCCAGTCATGTCAGCGGAAATGCATCGCATGATCGCCCGCGCTCTGAAATAGTTGATGTGCCTTTGCGTCACCTATGGCGCCATCCTTCAAACAACTCAATTGAGCATCTTCTTCAATAGCCAGCAAACACTTTTTATTTTCATTGCTAAAACACGACTGCGATGGCTACCATTGGTGACCCTGAATTATGATTGCATGGTTGGATGTGCAAGTAAATGCCGAACATTGATGGATTCATCCAAAGGGTTGGAGCACGAGCAAGTCAAGTAAAATGAAGCTAGCAGATGAACGGTACCGCAAGATTTTAGACCAGTATCACCCACGAGCTCCCTTTTGCACAGCCACCAGAACCACACTAAAAATTCGGAAACCGCTCGAGGACGGCACTAGAACCAGAAGAACACCACTTACTGCTATGATTGAGTATACGACAATGTTTTCGCATTGAGCCTAGTGTTTTAGTCTACAGTGACGCCTAACAAAGAGGAAATGGTGTCTATTCGTCATTGCATTATGCCGCCGCCACGCTACAGCATGCATAGAGACGTCAAAAAGACTATATATCTCGGCATGGAAACCTATGGACGCTAACCCGCGACGAAAATCTCACAGAAAAAATAGCTCGAATATGGGCGTACAGATTTGTGGACGTCAATACTTTCCCGGTCAGGGTCGATAACTCGTCCAAATCTAGGATACTGGCGGCATGTCAAACACCAAAAGAGGAATAACTCAGCATAGCACCTTTGATCAGAGCATCAATGCTATGCCTCTCTTTGTCTCTATGTGACCACCTCTTTTTTCTGTCATCCCTATCCGCTCATGCCGCTACATCTGAGGGCGCCGACTCGGCGCCGAGCCACTTGTCACAATGTACAAGAATAATTGCATTGACCCTCTGCCATCAAGCTGACATAAAAAAAATCGCGTATAAAAGAACGCGAACTTTTTCATCTACTCAACCTCATCCAACACATACTCTTCTATCATGTACAGCCTCATCAAGATCGCCGCCCTTGCCGCCCTCGCTGGCCTCTCCACTGCCGCCAACATCAACGTTGTCAACAAGTGTGCCTACACCGTCCAGGTTGGCAAGCTTACCAACGGTCAGCCCACTGCCACCAACACGGCCATCAACGCTGGTGCCAGCCACAACTTCCCTGTTGCTGACAACTGGGGTGGTCGCTTCTATGGTCGCAAGAACTGCGTTGGACCCTGCACTAACCCTGCTGGTGGTGCTGACCCCGCCTCGCTCGCCGAGTTCACCCTCAAGGGTGCCGGTGGCCAGGACTTCTACGATGTCTCCTTCGTCGATGGCTACAACCTTCCCATCCAGATTGCTCCCATCAACGGTCAGAAGGCTGGTACCGGCAAGTATGCCTGCGGTTCGCCCACCTGCGCCAAGCTTCCCGCTTGCCCTGCCGCTCTCCAGGTGAACGGTGGTCCCGTCAACGGTGGCTGCCAGTCTGCCTGCGCCAAGTGGAACACCGAGGAGTACTGCTGCACTGGTGCTCACAACACCCCCCAGACCTGCCCTCCCAGCAGCTTCTCCAAGCAGGTCAAGGACGCTTGCCCCGACGTCTACAGCTACGCCTACGACGACAAGACCTCGACCTACACCTGCAAGGCCACTGGCTACACCATCACCTTCTGCCCTTAAGACCTTGGGCGCTTCCTATCATAGAAGGTTTTCTCCAGATCTCTCTACCCTTTACTCTTATTTATCATACCACATCACTATAATAAATGAGCGGATTTCTCTCTCAATTCGTTTCTTTTTCTGCATTTCGATTTCCTCGAAGGTCATTCAGAACGACGCGTGATTTGATAAGTTGTATGCAATGTAGCATAATTTGCTATTTATAGAAACTGCATACGCAAAAATGTCATGAATAGTGCATGAAATATGTAGAATAGAGCAGCAAGAGTAGACCGTTTCAGTTGAATCAGGTGACTCTCTCGCGGTGCAGTAGGCACAGCATGAATACATTTATTTGAGACATTTTGTACATTTATATCTGATTAGATACACGATTCATGTATTGGCAAATTATCTTATCTTGCATGTTGTCTACAACTTTATTTCAACGCGTCATGTTACTACAATGCTTCCATTGCTATCAATAACGCGTGCTGCGTGTTTTCTCTCTGCGTAAGATAAACATGTAGTGAATGAACATACTTTGAAGGCACCTTATTCATAGAGCGCGCTCGTCAAGTAGATATGATATAACCAAATAATACCTTGGAACATAATAGCGGTAGCACGTATACCACATTTGCATCGCGCTTTGTAATCTGGTATGTATATACCACATCTTCATTATGTTGAGCAGCGTGATCTTTGCATAGTGACAGCTTTCAAAATAGCTAGTACCACGCACGGATCTATTATCGCCAAAAGCCAACATAGACACATAGATTATATGTACTATAAACACTACATACGCATATATATAGTCGTGTTCGATCTAAACAAACATCAGTTGGAAGTACGATGACTTGGCTATATGTAATCATACATATATATGTCAGGCACATATTCACTATACTAACCGTTGATGCTGTCATGCGGCTGCTGTTTGTGCGCCATCGTGGTGCAATTGCCTTACATGAGCTAATATCAAGATAAGGGTAAAAATTCTCTCTTTTGTCTCAAAGTGTATTCCGATATTGCCAAAATTGGGTATTGTACTTGAATACGGAAGGTAGAGCATGGGCTTTTTCGGGACATTTGAGTCACAAAGACAACCACTGCGCACACATTAAGCCAAGCCCGGGCGTGGCGAAGTTTGTGCCAGGCGGGTTTCCGGGCGAGAATTATCCGCTCCCAAGATAATATGCTTCTTTAAAAACCACACACGGTCATGTAACTACCCTCGTTACTTCTTCTTTTTCTCTTTTCAAATACATCAACACTTGCTATGGCTCCTCTTAAGATCATTGGTGCAGGCTGTGGCCGCACAGGCACGACAAGCTTGCGCATTGCCTTGAACAAACTTGGGTAAGTAGCGTGAACGCAAAACTTACGAGAATCATGCATTAATATTCACGATTGCGCCATATTGCACCACCCTGCGCACTTAGGTACCGATGCCATCATATGATTGAGATGATGGTGCCTGGGCGCCACCCGCTCGAGTTTCGCGAAGCTTATTTGCATCCTGAGCGTGAGACGGATTGGGATATGCTTTATGAAGGTTTCGACGCCGGTGTGGATTGGTAAATTTGAAAAGAAACAACAAAGAGACAAGTGGTCCTCACCCTATCATTAGGCCGACCGCTTCCTTTGTCAAACCGCTGATGGAGAAATACCCCGACGCAAAGGTGATCCTCACTGAGCGTGATCCCGACTCGTGGCTCAAGTCTGTACGCAACACGATCGGAAAAATGGCGGAAAACAACATGAAGGGCGAATCGGAGGGTGCACTTATGTCGGATAATCGAAAGATGGTGGCAACGATTATATTGGATGGTGCGTTTGGTGACCGCGAAGGTGTGTACCACGATGATGAAAAGATGAAGCAGCTCTATCTCGACCATAATGCCTGGGTCAAGGCCCATGTGCCTGCCGACCGCCTCTTGGTATTGCAGACGGATGAGCTCGACTGGGAGGCGCTGTGCACGTTCCTTGGCAAGGAGGCACCTGATGAGCCGTTCCCGCGCGCCAACACAACCAAAGATATGCAGGCCATGCACGCAATGATGGCGGAAAAGGGTCTCCACAGTGAAGAAATGCAGCAGCATATCCGCGATCGACTGGCTAACAACAAATAAATGGATTTCGCAATATGGTAGCAGGGCTCTGAAGTTAGATCCATATAAATTACATAGTGCTACGTAAATGTTTACATATTCGTTCAGTTCATTGTGCAAAGATAACAAAGCATGCAAAACATTGTATTTGGAAATAATCAAAGAAAAACCTTATGTGCGAAGATGCGGGAGAAGAAATATTCCCACACACGGTATCATATTGTACAAAGTAAAAAGATCAGCTGATCAATACAAGCCGTAAAAACTGTATTCTGTATCGTGGTCGCTCGAGATACTGCCGCTTGCGATACTGTCACTCAAGTAATCGCCGAAAAAGATACTGTCTCTCCAGGCATTGAACCGGCCTTGCGAGTCAAAATACCCATACGCGCCATGGCCGTCGTCGTCGTCGTCGTCGTCGTCGTCATTGTCGTTGTCGTTGTCGTTGGCGGTGGCGTTGGCGTCACTGTATCTCGTGTACCCGTCACTCGGGTGGCTCTCGCGCTCGCTTTCCGCATCCATCTCGTCCAGGTTATCGCCGCCGTCTGGGCTATTTTCCCGTCCTACAGGGGGAGAAGAGCTCTCGTATTCTTCCATATTCAGTGATTCCAGGCGGTTATTGCCTATGTTGCCTAACCACCGCACGAAGGACGAATCATCAGTCTCGTATTCGCTATTGCTGCCGATGCTCTCTAGGTGGTCTCCTTGTAGATCTGCTTCGACTTGTCCGTCTTCTTCTTCATCACCCTCGGATACTTCTGATTCAGTGTCGACACTGGATGAATCTCTGCCCAGGAAGTTGAGATCACTGATGTGGTTGTCTGGATCGGGGTCGTCCTCGTTCTCATCCTCATCCTCGTCCTCGTCGGAGACGACAACCGACCCATTTTCAACGTATTCATCGGTGTACGCGCTGCTCTCGTACTCCGTCTCGGTCACATATTCCTCATAGCTGTTGTCGAGATTGTCTTCGACATTGTCCGCATAGGGTAGCTCGTACTCTTGTTCATTCTCTTCGTCAGATATGGTCTCATAATCATACATGCCCGAGAACCGAGAAAAGAAGAGGGCCGGCCCCATCTCAGGCGCAGGTATCAAACCCCTTTCTCCCGATCGCATGAGCTCGGAGCGAGGCGGCAGAGGCGAACGGCTGTATGATATGATAAGCTTGTGAGATATATCTTAATGCAATGATGGACTTACCAGATAGGGCAGGTCGTGTTCATCTCCAGCCACGGCCGCAGGCAACTTTCATGGTATTCGTGATCACAAGGCATTCGCATCAGCACCAAGTCACTGCCAAAGTTGTCTTGACAGATGGCACATTCTTTTTCGATGTCTACACAAAAAGATATAAAGTTGTAGGATGAGGGGGACTGCGTCGCCTTCTCACCTTCATCACTCGCGCGAAGCTGCCGCGTAGCCAATAGGTCGATGCTTGTTATGGAAGAAGAAATGTGGGCGTGCCTGGGTGCGTATGAATGGGGGCCAAGGCCAAACAACGGGTTGAAATGTACTCTACCTTCCTCTGCTCCGTGTACGCACCATACTTGCCAGTCGATCCCATACTGAGCCGGTGTCTACATCAGACAGTGGCTCGGGTATCTCATCAAGTTCTCTGCACAAGAGTAAGTAAGTCAAGATCGTGAAAGCAAGGATATAGATTGGGCTTACGAATATACATTGGTTGGGTCGCTTGGTATAGGAACCGAGGAAGGCGGAGTAGGAGGTTGCTGCCGCAGCCGTTCTTGTCGTTGTTCTCGGCGGCGAATGTTATTTTGAATGCGTTGGCGAGCAGCCTCTTCCTCAAAGCGCAAAGAGGCATACTCGTCGTCCGAGTGGTAATCATAAATGTGGGGTATATCAGATATGTCGGTGACGGTGTCATGGTAGTGTTCTGTGTCGGGCAGGCTATCGGTGCTTTCATAATGATGCGAAAACACGCGCCCGAGCGTCGACTGAAAGATACGAGCAAGTTCTTCGTCCAGGGCGGGATCGACAGGTCTGAGGGGAGGGTCGGCCTCGCTTAGCTTGACACGCCAAGGACTGCTTAGCATAGAAGACTTTCTTGTGAGCCACTTGCCTCTTCGACAAACTCGGAAGAACACATTGCACATATTGGCATAGGCACCCGGTAGATTGGCGATTGGAGCTGACATTGGTGGCAAAAGTACTCGACGGGCTGAGTCATGGCGGTACGTGTGGGCCGACGTCGTTGAACTCGATACATGAAAAAAGGGGAAGAGAGAGAAACGACTGAGTTTTACCTGATTTCCCTTTTTCTTTCTTCAAACAACCCAAACTAGCCTTACACTTTACGCTCTTATTACATTCCTTGCTGGGCATGACCGAATTCGTGCCGCAATACCAAGAGGCGGAACACCCGCTCAGTCCAGCCGAGATTGAAGTATACTTTGCGACTTATACGTAGTACCTTGCTCACGATTATGCGAAAAAAAAAAAAGGTACTTCGGCGGCAATTCGAGCGAGAGGGAAGTTATGTTACGATACAGACCAAGTTCAACTATGCCTGGGGACTGATAAAGTCTGACCAGCCCGAGCAAGTCGCATTGGGTATCTCGCTCCTCTCTGGTAATGAAGCGTGTTGCGTTGCTTTGCGCCAACTATGTTGACGACGCTAATAATAGAAATATATACCGACTCACCCGAGCGACGACGCGAGTGCTTGTATTACCTTGCGCTCGGCCATTACAAGATATCCAACTTCATCGATGCACGCCAATTCAACCGCGAACTCTTGCGCCATGAACCGAACAATGCTCAAGCCGTGGCTCTGAACAAACTGATTGACGAACGCGTATCACGAGGTAAGAACGAGGAAGATCAGCGCCCAAAGTCATGGACACTTATGCGTTTGTGGAATATAGAGGGCGTGATTGGGCTTGCAATTGTCAGCGGCGTTCTGACTGTGGGTGCTGTTTTGGTGGCCATCTTGATCAGAAGAGCAGCATCCAAAAAATGACGTGATACGCTTATTCCCATCTCTAGTATTTAAAGACATGCTCACGGATAATACGTGTAGCATTTTCTATATGGCCCCTCTGTCAAATTGGGTTTCATTTGCATTGTTTGCGGGAGGTTTCCTTTCTTGGCAACAGGCGAGCGGCCGTTTTATTTTTTTTGCCCGCCTATAATGTAAACTGCTCTTCTCTCTCTCTCTTTTTACTCACTTTTTTTCCCAATGCCTGAACCATTGGAAGCGCAGGAAAATAATGTCGTGAATGAACCTAATTTATACCCTACCAAAGAGACCGCTGCATCGGATGCGGGCGTGAAACGTACGACCGAGGAAGCAGAAATTGACTTGGACGCGCCGCGCATGTTACGGCAGCGGCAGCGGACCCATTCACCAGTGTACGAGGAGGAGTATTATGGCCGACTGACAAAAAGGAGGAGTCGATTCTTTCGCCATGCTTCCCAGCCACGCTGGCACAACCAAGCATACATGCTCTTTCTGGCCTTACGACAGCACCCCGATCGCTGCCTGTCTCGCCCTGAGCTGATCAAGGCTGCACTTGCTCTAGATCTAAAGATCAGCCAGGAGCGTAACCTCCCACGCGTCTTTAAGGGCAAGGTGAAATAATGAAATATATATTTTGAATCATGACTTATTTGAAAAGACTAGACACCTGCCAACTCTGCCTCGGCAAGTTTAACAACCAACACCGATCGGTACTTTATTCCATTCAAACCCGAAGGCAGTCGCTCCACCCACTTTAAGCTCGCCTACGAGCCAGGCGACTTTAAAAAGGCCGTCGAGGAATACCGCAAATGGGAAAGGAAGCTCGCTGAACATGACTGGCCCTATTGCTTTGGCGTCCCCAAGGAAGGCATGCAGATGGAGCCTGGGCTGGGTGCGGAGCTCAAGGAGGAACTCAAAGCTGATCCCAACAGGGACATTGATGCTACCCGACCTAATCAAGAGACCCCAAAACAAGAGACACAAAACGACGACGCACCTGATGAACCGAAACAAGAGATGCTAAAACAAGGTCAAGTAGAAGGCGAGAAAACGTTAGACCCAGACAAGGTGCAGACCAAGCTGGAGGAGAACGAAGAAGTCAGACAGGAAAACGCTGAATCGACGACACATGCCGGAAACAAGCAAGATGCAAAGGAAGGCGACGAAGAGGATGAAAAGACGTTGGAGCAGCGAAAAGAAGAGGAGCTGGCCAAGTTGGATCTGAGCGACGTACCGACTCGATGGCAAGACATCGTGCGCGTCGGGCCGTCGACGATCCCCGGCGCAGGGCAAGGGCTATTTGCCGTCCGCAAGCTGCCATACAACTCACCCCTGGGGTTCTACTTTGGGGTGCCCATGACGGAGGACGAGTTTGACTCGCTCAAGAATGATGTGGGCCGTGCTTCCGAATATTCCATCATGTACCGTCGCACCGTGCTGGACGCCACCGACGATGCGGGCCAGCCGTTTGGGGATCCGGATGGGGAGATGTACTGTCCTTTCCATTACATGAACGAAACGACCGAGCAACAAGCCAACATTCTGTTTGTCGAGGGCGTCGTCGTGAACCAAGTGATTTGCTGGACAAAACGCGACATTGAAGTGGGTGAAGAATTGTTCGTGTATTACGGTGGCGATGTCGAACGACATTGGAAAGAGGAGAAGAAGCCAACAACTGCAGTGTGCGAAAGCAAGCAGGTCTAACAAGGTTTTTAAATAATAAATAAAGATAGTGACAAAAGAATCAACAGTAATAAATGCGTGATGAATGCTATGCTGTGAGATAAAAAAAAAAGGAGGGGTCAAAGATAAGGGACTTTGCGTGTATGCGAAGAACAAAAAAGAAAAAAAAAAGGTTGCGATGGGACGGGATGGGACGGGGTACCAAGGAGAATTAAGGGTATCGCCCTACTTGATATGATGGGAAGTAGGGTGCGGGGACAGACAGTGAGTCGACGGGGTGCTTAGGTGTTTCGCGGACACAGTGGGAGTAGTGACACTCGTTCTACTGCTGCTGTTGGTATTGGAAGACGAGGTCGACGTGATGCTGCTGTTGCTCATCCCTCGTTCCATGACAGGTGGTGTCACCGCGGTGGAACGCGTGCTGGAAGGTGTAGCCGCAGATGGGGGCATATTAGGCTGATAATTAGAGTGATGCTGATTACTATGGTCACTGTTGTTGCTATGGATAGCATGGCTCTGATGCTGCTTCTCCATGAACGCATTTGGATCAGGAATGGAGATCTGACGCCAGCTGGAAAGACGCGGTGGGGACTGGGACCGAGCGCGGAGGCGAAAGGAGGTAGTCAGGCGCTTGAGGATAGTGGCGCTCGATGAGGAGGACGCGGTGCTGGCCATGGACATATTGGAGATCGAACAAGTGTCGTCGGGAGTCACGACGCTGAGGGAGGACGATCCAAAATCATGATGGATGGGCGAGGTCGGGAGAGGCGGGACAGGCGGTTGTATGTGGTGCTGATGGTGAGGAGAGGCCAGGGTGGGTGAACTGCGCAAGCGACGCGGTGACAGGGCGCTCTGGTTTGTGTTCTGTGATGATGATGATTTCTTTGCTGCAGCTGTTGTGGTTTTGGAGGGGGTAGGAGTGACAGAGACGAGACGCGCAGGGTCAGTGACGAAAGGGATGAAGGCGCTGATACGCATAAGCTCAATGACAGCGACGCAGGCAGGACGGAGGAGAGCAGGGTGGTAGGACCGCTTTTGATGGTAGGTATGGAGGAGCTGCTGCCGCAGTTCGTAGGGGATATTGACCTCTTGGGCCGCGTTGGTGAGAATGAACCGCTGCAGGATATCTTCAAACTTGGCTTGGAGGGTTTCGAAGCGAATCAACTCTTCGTGGTTGAGGGTGTCGTCCTCGATGAACCAAAAGGGCCGGTTGCGGACGGAGACAGGCGTGTCAGGGTCGTCGGGAGCGTCGCCAAAGTAAAGGCGGGCGGACTGGGTATAGTCTGTCACGGCCATGTAAAAGGCGAGGTTCTCTGAGCAGTACGTCTGTTCGAGATAGTCTGCAAATTCGCGGAAACTGAACGGGGAGGGTGCCTGGTTCTGCAGTACCAGTTCAAGCGTCAGACCATCCCCAGATGGGCTAATTCCTCCATTTTGATAAGGCTGATGGCGGAAATGCCGTTGGGCTTTGTCGGACAGCGGCATCAAATACACTCCAGCAACCCGCTTGAAAGAAAAAGAAAAAGAAAGACAGTAAAAAACAAAGAGAGGAAAAAAATAAAAAGTAAGGGAAAAAAGAAGCAGAAAAAACGAGGAGGTATAAGAAAGGAGTGACAAAAGATTAAAGATTAGGATGACAATAAGTAATTAATGAAAACGGGTGGCTGGAAGGGATGTTCAGCGTGAAAAGCGCGAGTCGTTTAGGTCGCACACGAACCGACGGTTCTGTCGTACCAATTCGACTGCTTTTGGATGGAGACGATACACCCACCGTGTCGGTAAGCAAAAACGTCGTCCTGTCAATGAAAGCACCTTGGCTGCTTTGCTTTCCTTTTTCTCTTTTTGTTTTATTTCTCTTTTCTACTAATACTATTACTCTAATCACTGGTTTTCTTTCTTCTTTTTCTTTCTTGTATTATGCCTCGTATCCTACGCAAGAAGCTTGTCTTCATCGGTGATGGTGCCTGCGGCAAAACCAGTCTCTTGATCGTCTATCAGAACGGCCGCTTTCCTCAGGTACATAATACACAAATACATTGCATACATTGCACACAACAAACAACACATCGATACTATACATGGCAATGGAAGAAAATCAACTCTCTCACATTTAACACACGCATGATTTATTTTAAAAAGAAATATCTGCCAACCGTCTTTGAAAACTACATTACCCGTCTCGACCTGCCAAATAACAAAAAAGTCGAGCTTGCGCTGTGGGACACGGCCGGTCAGGAGGACTACGATCGCCTGCGGCCGCTTTCGTATTACGAAACCGACGTTGTCCTAATTTGCTATGCAGTAAACAACCCCATTTCCTTTCAGAACGTTCGTGATAAGGTACCCCATCGCCACACTGTGTTTTCCTGTGTATTCTATAAAACTGACTGCATAAACAACAGTGGCTTCCCGAAGTCAAGCATTATTGTGGCCGTGACGTTGCCCGTATCCTGGTTGGCCTCAAGACTGATCTGCGCGCCAAAGCGACATCCTCCACAGAGATCAGCCCGCCTACGTCAAGTAACCTCGGTAACAGCAACAACGAGGACGACGTGTCTAGTATCATATCGTTTGAGCAGGTACTACTTTCTGTTTTATTCTCTTTAAAGAAAAAAAAAGGTCCGCTTTTTCATTGATGCCTGTACCTAACCTTAATTCGAAGGGTGCAGCACTTGCTAAAGAAATCAAGGCAAAGTATTGCGAATGTAGCGCCAAAGAAAACCTCCATGTCGACGATGTGATCCGCACCGCTGCACACGCGGCTGTGAAACCCAGGACGCTCCTCAAAAAGCGCTGGTGTCGTATCCTGTAACAACTTATATTGTATCCTATTTCAAGCACCTCATACACACTATCATGCCCGCTTTCCGCCCCACTTCATCCCACCTTGACAGCAATTACAGCAGTAGCACACGACATCTTTTACATCATGTACACACACTCAAGTCATATCCGTCCCAGCAAGCATTTCCCTTCCATTGTTTTTTTTTTTGTCATCTTTGCCATCTACTTAGTCTACATTTTTCTTTTTTTGTTTTTTGTATACATTTGCATCGCCACGAACAAAGAAAAAACGCGCGCGCACTGTAAGTGCATACGCGCAACGGCTCATTGGTTTGACAGCACACGTGGTGGAGACAAAAAGTGCTGCATGCATGGCGATTTTGCTAAACTGTCCCCCTCTTTGATCGCTTCTACGGAAACGCTTCCGGTCCTGTGTGCTCTCTTTTTTTTCGACACCCGCTTTTCTTTATTTGCTAAACAAAAAGGACATCCTTGGCTGGGCCTCAACACTTAATTCCGCGCGCCACCCAAAAAAACTAAAAAAATAACGAAAAAAGCCATGTGACTTTTGAGAGGGTGTCGACTGTCTTCTTATGTCAAAGACAACATTGCTTTTCTGACAGGTCTGCGTTCAACAGGATTGCATGTACGTGCCGTCAATTTTAAAGGAAGGATAGCAATGGTAGCGTTATATGAGCGTATATTTGGTGGTTTCCATGCCATGGCCGCTATCAAGCGGATATCCGCCTCATCTCTTGACATATTGAATGTGATACAAGTAAATAGTATCGTGTTATCTTGTTGATCATGGAAAGTTTAAAGCATAATGATGCATCCTTTCAAATCTTGCTCTATCTCGTTAAACTGGGTTCCTCTTCAAATATAACTGTTACAGCGGGAATTTGAGGGTGCTGCCGCCTTACAGGGCAAGCAAAGCAAAAGAAGTAATAACAAAAAAAAAAAAAAAGCAAC
>VAFG01000192.1:127377-157922 GCA_013461545.1 Syncephalastrum contaminatum
CCTTCTTCGCAACCATCCGTCAACAACTCGCCTACTACCGCCATGACATCCCTCCCTTCACCCCCGCTGTACGGCCAAAAGCTGTATGACCGTGCTCGTCTGCCGATCAACAAGCGCTCGTTGTCACCCATCGATATAAAGCCACCCGAGCTTATGAAAAATAACCATGACAACTTGCTGCCCTCCTACGGCTTCAGCCTCCCCCCGCTGCAACATGCGCTTGACAGCATCCACGGGCCTCAGCTGTCACCCTTGTCGTGTGCCTCACCGCTCTCGTCCGAGGAAGACGACGACCAGCCACCGTCCCGAAAAGGTTCGATCGCGTCGATCCTCAACTCCGACCCGGAACTGCGCCAGCTCGACGAAGAGGAACACCGGAACGGCTTCCAGTCCCACTTTTCGGGCGGCCTTAAACGCGGTCGTCCTTGCTTGCCGCTTCAGTCTCTCCTTCAGCAACAGCAGCAGCAGCAGAAAAAACGCAAATGCTCGAGTGACAGTGCTACGAGCAGCAGCAGCTCCAGCAGTAGCAGTAGTGGAAGCAGCGACGAAGAGGATGAACCCAAGGAGTTCTTTCCACAATCTCAACGGCAGCCTCAGCAGCAGCAGCAGCAGCAGCAGCAGAAGCAAGAGCGCCCAGCCGTGTCGCGCCGGTCCGTTGCCTCGCGTGCGCACCGGGGCCTGCGTCACTTTAGCAAGCAGGTGTGTGACAAGGTGGCGGAAAAAGGCGTTACAACGTACAACGAGGTAAAGCGACCACAACAACAACAAAAAATAGCATCACGCGTATGATAACTCAACATTTTATTTATTTCATTATTCTGTCAATATAGGTGGCCGATGAGCTTGCCTTGGATATCCGAGCAGCTTTGGGCCCTGATCATGCCAATGTAAGTCCCTATTTGAATGAAATAAAGGTCTTGATTGACGTCTATTATTATAGAAGCGCTCGTTTGATCAGAAGAACATCCGCCGACGCGTCTACGACGCGTTGAATGTCCTGATGGCGATGAATATCATTGCCAAGGACAAGAAACAGATCCGGTGGCTCGGCGTGCCCTCTTCTGACGACGAGGAACCCGAGCCAATGGCTATGCAAGACCGTTATCATGTTATCCAGCAGCAGATCGAGCAAGAAGAGCTCCGCCAAACACAACTGCAAACGTCCGTGGAGCAAACCGAGCATGTCCTCCGTGATAAAATTGCTCAGGTAAAAACAAAAAACATGTCAAATTCTTTTTATTTCGCGTGTCTAACTTTATCTTATAGCACCTTCAGTTGTGCAACTTGATCTGGCACAACCAATCCCGCGAGGGCGAGGTTTCCGACGAGTCCAAAGTCGCCCTACCTTTCTTTATTGTCGCATGTCCCAACGATTTCGAGGTCGACGTCGCAGGCGATAGCCGCAGCGCTGTGATCACTCATTCACCTACCGAACAACGTCGGGCCATATACGAGGACGCCAGCGTGCTGGGCAGCCTCGGTTTCAACCGGATATCGTACGACCAGCTTTCTGCTTGGTTACCAGATGAACTGCGTCCCTATGCGGCCATGCAGGATCTCGGTAACCACCAGGTCGCGATCCACACCCACTTGCAACCTGCCAACTATGCCGCCGTATCTTCCTAACCACTCTTCTTCCCCTTCACTATCCTTTCTTCTATCTTCTCTCTTTTTCTTCTATACTATTCTACGTATGTCTCATTACTTTTTCCTATTTCTCTCTTTCCTGTCCAATTTCTTTTCTATATCTTGACACATTTATCTTCTCTTTATATATCACCATCCGCAAACGCCATCAACCACCACCACCACCATCATTGCCATCATCCTCGCACGCACACTTCGCCTACATGTCACACGCCACACACACTCACGCTCACTCAGATCACAATTACTATATACACTCTACACACACTATACCATCACACACAAAAAAGCAGCACTCTTCTATAGGTTACTATACCCTCTTTTTACACCCCCCTTTCTTTTGCACATAGTTCTTTCATTTTTCTTTCTTGTATGCTTTCCCCTTTTTATGATCATTTTCCCTCATTGTAAGTTTCCAAGTCATCTACAATTATTTATCACACACACTTCTAACATGAAAAACACCACGAGCAAAGCGTGTTTTACATTAGCAACCTTTTACATATCGCAAGATATAGCTTGTTCCCTTTTTGTGTGTGTAGTTGTGTCTCATGCTATAATATGCAATGCACAGGAGAAAAAAAAGAGAAGAAAATAAGAAAGAAAAAGCAATGAACAAGAGAGAGAGAAGAAAAATGAATAATAACTAGAAAATAAGACTACTATGAGGGCTCTTCCCAGTCGCGATGTACCCGTTTTCTACTGGCAGCATACAGCGCAGCTGCAAAATCGTTGGGCGTGCTGCCGACCATGAAAGGCTGATTTGCGTTCCCAGAAGGCGACTGCCGTTGTTGTTGCTGGGGATTCTGCTGCTGCTGCTGCTGTTGCTGTTGCATAAAGTCCGCGCCAAAGGCTTGCTGCACGCCTGCGTTGCCGCCGTTACCGCCGTTAGCCAGTAAGGCACTCATGGCAGCCGCGGAGGCAGGATCCATCTGTCCAAAGAGAGTAGCCGGATCAAAGGACTGGTTGCCCATCATGGGTTGTGTATACTGCGGCATCGCTCGCGTCTGCGGCGGGGTTTGCTGTTCAAAGCCAAACATGTCGGGCGTGCCCATGTAGTTGGGATACCCGGGCGACACGCTCGGTCTCTGCTGCTGCGACGGTTGTGATTGCGGTTGCTGACCAAACATGGGCATGCTCTGTGGCATGCTCGCAAACGGCGTGTTGGACGGCATGGGGCGCGTAAACGGTTGCTGATTCTGGGGCGGTGTTTGTTGTTGTTGCTGCTGCTGCTGCTGCTGCTGCTGCTGCTGCTGGGGTGTATGGGAGGGTTGAGACGAAGGAGTTTGCTGCTGCTGTTGCTGCTGTTCGGCAAAGAAGGGCGAGCCAAGGTTGGCAAACATGTTTTGCTGACCAAACGCCTCGGACGACATGCGTTCGCCATTCTGCATACCAGAAGACATGTCAAAGCCCATCAAGAGCTGGTCCATGCTGTTATCGGACACGCCACCGGGCGGCATGTTCAGGCCCATCATTGGGTCCTGGAAGAGCATGCTGGTCTCCATCATGTCGTTGGTATTGGCCGCACCCTCCATGTTGAACTGGTGCTGAGGCGGACGGACCTGAGGAGACGAGCGACTTGTGTCGGCCGAGGTGTGTGAGACGGGCGGTTGCGGGGAGATGGCCATCGGGATCGGGCTCGTGAGATTGGGGTCGGTATGGTTGATAAACATGTTCTGTTGCGGCGTTTGCATCGACGTCTGCGGCTGTGGTGAGGACACGCTGGACTGACGGGGAGTGCCTCCCATCATGGGTGAGTGGGAGCTTGGGCGTCCAAAGCCAGGCTTACTGCCAAACGTCGTCTGTGATTGCTGCTGAGGCTGTTGCGGTTGCTGGCCCTGCTGCTGCTGCTGCGGGCTGTCGAATTCGTTCGGGTGGAAGATGGACGAAATGGACTGGCGATTGATCGAATCCTCATTAATGGGGGGCAGTTCGCTCAGCTGAGTCGGCAGCTTTTCCTTGCGCAGGAAACCTTCGATGCTCTCAATAATCTCGTTGATCTTGTCCATGTACAGCAGGGGCGACTGCTTGAGGACACCGGCAGTGACAATTAGGTTCCGCTGAGCGAGGCAGGCAACTTCGGTCTCGTTGGAGAGCGCATTGATCTGGTGGATGGCCACACTGGCAATGACGCCGTCGAGCGCATAAAAGAACTGACACCAGCTGAGGTTCTTGGCATACATCTCGAGCATCTTGGTGACGAAATTGGCCGCCTTGGTGCAGATATTCAGCGACAGCAAAGCAACGGGCGTCGCAGTCTGGTCCTGCTTGGGTAAGAAGAACTTGTGAAGCATGATCCACGTCGTCTGGTACTGAATGTTGAGGATCAGACACGCCTCGTCGCGGAAGGACCCAGTTGTCTGGAACGTGTCGTCGTACTCGAGTCGCAGCTTGGGTGGCAGCTCGTTGAGCCACGTCGTCAGCGCGTTTTCAAGTCGCGAAATCGCGGACAAGAGAGATTGGCCAGATTGCTCGAGAGGCAAATGCTTGGTAATGTCCTTGCGGATCTTCATGAGCTTGATGGAGTGCACTGAGTACTCAATGCGCTCGCCGGTCTCGTCATCCTCGGAGTCCATCTTGGCCGGATAGTCGAGATCGCAGTCCTTGTCATCGACCATGGTCGGACGGTTGGATTCAAGGGCGGCACAGAGATCGAGCCAGTAGGCAGACCACCACAGACGCTTGTTGGTCTCGCGCTGGACAGGGTCGGCGGGCATGTGCTCCTTTTTGTGGAATTTAAGGTCCTGGGCCATGCGGATGGCCAAGCCAATGTAAAGGTAGGCGAGGTTGGAGCGTTCGCTGCTGAGCTGATACATATACAGGTTAAGGAGGGCGTGGATGGTGGTGGGGCTGCTAATGTCAAAGCACTTTTTGAGGAGCTGACGGGCGTTCTTAAAATAGGCTTCGCCCATAGTGGATGGGTCCTGGTCAGGGCAGGCCTGGTGGTATATACATCCATGCTTTGCTACCCATGCACTGATCGAATTGGCCAGCAACGGATCAAGGCTCGATTCCTCGTCGAACTGGCGCATGAACGCCTCCTTGTCGACGATCTGGTAGGCGAGAAAGCACTTTTGGTAGCAGTTGTGCATCAGGTGGCTCATCGTCTCCTTGGGCAGCATGTTCTCGGACTGCCGTGCTTCCTGGATGATTTTGCGCGCCTCGTTGTCATCTACCTCCCAAAGCCGTCCATTGGCGTTCCCACGTCCATTCGCATCCGGTGCTGGATTCGTTTTGTTCGCGTCTGGCTCGAGCGCACGCATGCCGCGGTTCCAACTTCGGCTGCCTGCCTTTGTTCTGCTGTCGTTCGCTGCTCGCCCAGACCCGCGGATGGCGTCGGTGCTGAAGAGGCTGATGGCTGAGTCACTATTGATGTTCAATTGACTAATACCGTTCAGCAGGATGCGATACAGGTCGGCCACACTCGCAATGTTTGTATCGATACGGAGTCCTGACGGCGACAGTGACAGTTTCCACGTCACCGGCTGCTGTTGTCCACCGCCGAGACGGGGCGGCATCGACTGGCTTTGTTCGACCATCGCCAGCGGATTCTGCGACATCGGGTCGAGTGATTGGCCTCCTGGGTTAAAGTTCTGCGTGGCCATGTCGTCATCACCTGCTGCAGAAGACTGGCCCTCGCTGCCCGGGAATGGGTGAAGGTTGTACTTCATCATGGCTAGCTCATTTTGCATCCTTTGCATGCGCTCCTTGAGTTCTTCGACATGACTGCCTAGCTGATCAAAAGCCTGGCCATCGACTCGACGAGGCGGCGTCGCATAGCTGCAAGGAAGACCCGCAATCTGACAGCGACCACAAGTAGGCTGAACGAAATCGCATTTGACTTTCTTCTTTCGACATCGAATACACTACGTATTATATTATATGTGAGTATTCGAGAGGAGGTTGAACGGGTAAACTGTTTACCGCAAGACTGGAGCGAGGACGTTTAGGACGAGTAGGTTCTGATGGCTTTTGCTGTGAGGACCCGCTCTTGTCAGAGCCAAATACAGAAGACATGGTCCCTCAATAAAGAAGTATCAAATCTCTTTTGGCAGAGAGAAAGAAAAAAAAAAGTAAAAAAAATGTTGAGGGGGGTGAGCGCCAAACGATGGAACTCAACTCAGCACACAGAGTGCACTCACTCACCAGTGCGCACACACACACACACACACGCAACACACACTTGCCATACAAACAGCTAAAAAATTACACTCACACCAGTAGTGTACTATTTTTCTTCTTCTTTCCTTCTTCCTTTTTTTTTTTTTCTACAGAAATAGAATCCTTCGTTCACTTTCTTGACTGAAATAGCAGAAAAAGTGCATTGGCCACCTTCACATAAGGCCGTCCCAGCAACTTGAAAGAAGTGTTTCAAACTCACTCGCAGCGATGCAATGAACCTTGTTACCGTTGTCTTGGCAACTTCCCCTTCTTTTATTTTCGGCACATGCCACGCGATAAGGTAAGACCGGAAGCCCCAAAGTTTAATCCTGGTGTACACACATACGTACTCACATGTTAAAAACATTAATACGTCTATAATAATTCTCTTGCTCCTTTACTTCCTTACATTTTTCTTTTTTCCCTTCTTTTCTCTTCCAGTTTTATTTCCAACACCCCAGGACAAGGATAGAGTCCGCTCACCTGGAACCCGGCATTTTTCTGTGTATGTGATCGCGGCCTTTCGGGAGCCGCTTATAATGTAACTCACGCTTAATTTCCCACCCTTTATCGGTGATATTCCTTATATAAGGTACTTTCTGTTGTGTCTATTATAGGCTATACAAAAAGTAAGAAGTTGTCCAGAATTCTATTAGCGACCCACTCTAGCGGTAGTATCCATTTTCATGAGCCAGTTGCACCTTGAGATCAATTGTGCCGTCTGTGACATCCTGGTTGCCTGCTGCTTGTGGAACAGAACCGAAAAGTACATCCCCAATGTTCGTAGCTCAATATAAAAACAAAAACAAAAAATAATGCGGAGAGCGATGCAATGAATGTGGCTCGTGCGATCTTCTACTGCTTCCTGCAATTACATCAGCCACAGGTCACGAAGAGCTGTACGAATGCAAAAAGTAATATACCATGGCCATCATCTCGTCACATCCAAAGTGTGACAAACTTTTAGGCTCACTTCCTTCATAACTTTGATCCACTTCCATTAGCTTTATCAATCCATTGTTTTCTTCTTTCACATACTCAAGTTATAAAACTGTCAATAAGTTACTGATAACATAGGGAAGCCTATTTTAAGGTGGCATGTACGTGCATATAAATGTTATGAAGAATAAGCTAGAATGTATGAACACGCACAAGGCGATCAATATAAAGTGATTAATATTTGCAACCACCCGATTCTTCTCACGCATGACAAGTAATGCAAATTTGCAAATCATGTATGCTGCATCAATTAAGGACATTGCAGATTATCGTATGTACGTGCTACAAAGTGTGATATTATAATGTTGCACGGAAGATGAAAGCACATGAATGTCACCTGATTCACGATGAAATTCTTTAACCTCATGCAGCCCCATGTACCAGAACTATGGATTAAGTCCGCCCACACCTGCGCGTATGGTTGTAATAAATATAGTATTGCCATTTAGAAGAATGATGATAGATGCCAATCCTACTAGAGCTTGTGATAATATGGACATCATCTACGGTAAACCTTCACCGTAGATGCTTGACAGACCCATATGTACACACTTCTGGACAACCACACGTGCATAGGCTGCTTTGACAAGTTTGAACGGTACAGCCATGTGATGTAGCAAAAGCTGGCTATTTAGATGCAGTACAGATAGATAAAACCCAAATGAGGGTCCTGAAACAAACAAAAATTGTGACAGCGATCCTTATGGCCCTGTACCTGTTTGGCTACGACTCTAGCTATTGTTTCTGAGACATATAATCTCGCAGCCCGCTTATGAGTCGGGTAGGACAAAAAGTTATTGCATAAAAGGTGCGTTTGGGAAAGTGTGAATGGCAATGCATTTATGGGTAAGTGAGTGCGAATTTGTAGAGTGAGTGCGTGGTATCAACAGCTTCAGTGATATGCGTGTGGGGGATATACAAGGCCTGCATCTTGTTTTACTTTTACTTCTTCCTCCTCAACGAGCCAGTCGTGCTATTGGTGGTATGGGTTGTCATGGTTTTACTCGCAGCCGCCTTTTTAGGGCGGTTGGGAAGAGGGCGCGGGTTCTTGGGGCAACCGGTCTTGAGCAGGTGCGTCTTCCAGGTGACCTCGTCGCCGGGTGCCATGTCAGTAAAGCAGAACGGGCAGCGCACCTGGCCGTCGTCGGTCGCGACGCAGGTCTGTTTCATGGTATGCTTTAGCCAGTTCTCGAGCGGGACCGCTTGCTTGCATCGGCCGCACTGCTTGACGAGCTGGCGCTTCTCGCACTCGACGAGTGAGTGGTCGTTCAGCGTAGAAATTTCAAGGATCTAATGAATAGACGAATGAGTAACGAGTACTCACTCAGTGATATAGTCGTGGGTGGGACTTACGGTCTTGCAGCGAGGACAGTTGATCAAGGCGGGGCAGTTGTTATAGTAATGTGATATCAAGGTATCTTCGTTAAAATCGTGGTTGACTTCCTCGCAGAAGATACACACGCTGTTATGGACATGTCAGCCACGGTGGAGATGCATAAATGCCGGACTTACTTTGTAGGATCCTCTTGCGGAGGCGGGGTAGGTTCCTGCTTGGGCTTCTGCGTGCGCGTCGCGCGGGACGCAGGACGTGTGTTCTGCGTCTTCTTTGCAGCTGCTGCACTGCTGCGAGTGGTCGCAGCTAAGAAGACACATCAGACCGAGTTGAGGGGTTCTAGTTATGTACTTACTCTTCTTATCTGTCGAGGCAGGCTTGCGTTTGGCAGCGCTGTCAGTCGTCTTTTTAACCGTTTTCTTCTCTGCAGGCGCGCTCGCCTGGGACGCCAGGGCACGGAGTTCGGCGAGGACACCGGTGTTGCCGTTGACAGACTTTTTAACGGGGGCGCCATTATTATGGTTCTCGGCCACTTTTTTGACAGTGTCGGTCAGGGTCACGCGCAGATCAGGGCCAATGTACTTGCTCACGGCTTGGAAGCCGGCCTGGTTGGCAATCACAATCACGAGCTCGACCGCGGCCTGGCGCACGTCGTCATGCGAATGGCTGAGATATGTTACGACAAAGCTCATGACATCGTTGAGCGAAACCACGCCTTTAGGGGCCACACCCAACCGATCGATCGCAGCGCCGGCCAGCTCGACGCGCGCCTTGGCTTCCTTGTAGTTGTGCAGCGTGCGCTCAGGCTTGGCAAGGTACAAGGGCAGGAGCGAGTAGGGCTGTTCGCAGTACTTTTCAGACATGTCGAGCACCAACTGGACGGCGGGCTGGCGCACGCGCGTGTTGCTATCGTTCGTGCGCATGAGAAGGCCAGAAAAGACGCGCTTGATAAGGCTGAACGTTTTTGAGACCGGGACAGCGTCGCAAATATCTGCAGAATATATCAGTCCCTGTTCTCAATATATATATATGCTTTTTTCTCAAACTTACAGCTGGCGTCCTGCCAAATGGAAACCGTGGACAGGATAACAGACTCCCGCGAGTCCATGACAGCTTCTTGAAGCATCATCAGCGTAGCGCGAGCAAAGACGACGACGGCATGCGTGTCAGGGCCGAGCTCGTCCGCCCCACTGCTCCCAACGCTGCTGTCATCCGCCGACACATCCTCGGGATCGTTCATCAGTTGCGCGATACAGTCGAGACGCTGGTCCTCGGCCATTTCACGGGCACGCGCCACGCGCGCACCGACGTGGTCGAGGCCACGCTCGCGGCACTTGATCTTGACGCTCAGCACGCAGGCGACCCTCTCCTCACCAAATACGCGGATCGGCACGAGGTTGTTGGCGCGCTCGGTCTCGCTCAGCGACTCGGGGATGCTCTCGGGGTCCACGTCCTCGAGGTCTTCCTCGTCTTCCTCGTCTATTGGATCGTCGCTGGGCATAATCGGCACCGCATGCGGGCCACCACGGAGCGAGTGTTTTTTGGCGACCGAATACGACAGCGAAGGTGTCATGATCGACGAGACAGAGCCTCGCTGATCGATCATGCCGTCGCGGCCGAGCAGGGGGCTGCTGTTGTTGTTTCCGTACGAGGTGAGGTGGGGTGGCAAGAGCATCTCGGCTGCATTCGTTGAGGCCGAGGAGGATGGCGTGGGGCGCTCCGAGATGTCCTTGTGGGTGTCAAAATTGGTCCACTTTTCAATGGCCTCGTCATAGAGGCGATCCTGCTGCATGCTCTCGGCTTCGTCGTAATTGACGAGCGTGTTTTGTTCTTGATCAGATCGAGGGCCCTCGACTTCCGCCTCAGGCTCAGGCTCAGGCTCAGGCTCGGCGGGGAAATCCTTGCTCGTTGGTGAGGTCATGCTGGACAAATAAAAAGCCTGATCTTACCTCGGTGTCGTCCGCATCGGTGGCGAGGACCCGGCCGTCACGCGTCACCTGAAGATTCGCCTTGCGCAGGGTGTCCTCTGCTTTATCTTTAATCTCATTGATATCGGCCTGCAAGTTCATCAGCATCGATGCAAACTAAAAGCAAGAAAAGAGGTCGTACCTTGATTTTTTCTGCTTCGTCATAGTCTTTGGCGTCCGCAGCTTGCTTCTTGCCAATCTCCAACTCGACAAGAATCTTTGAGAACTCGGACAGCTTATCACTGAGGTGCTTGTACGTTTTAGCAAGCTGGTAGGACTCGTCTGAAACAAACCAAGTAATAGCGATATCAATATGCATGCATTTTTTCAATCATTTGACTCCTACCTTGGACAGCCTCTTCTTCGGCGTGCATGAGGGCGGAGATCCATTGTTGCAACTCAATCTCGACTGCGCCCGAGGATGACAAACGGTTTGCGAGGCTGGTACTGCTCGACACACTGGTTCGACGAGTAGAGGAGCTGAGCATGCTGGCTTCGTCGAGTGGGTGTTGCAAGTGACGAGCCATATGTTGCTAAATTTTTTATAGTTTAGGTTATAGAGTCACAATGATAAATACAAGTTGTTTTGACGTACAGGAATGGCGTTGACGGCCGAGGATGATTGGCGCAAAGGTTGGCCAAGGACGTTGAGAGCGAGTAGGCCCACCTGGACAGAGATGGTTAGTAAAAGAAAGAAAGCCCCTGAACACAAGCGTTGACTGCGAGGACCGAAAAAGGATACCCCCTGTCAATCACCATTGTTGTGCTGCCACCGAAAAAGGTACAGTAGCATTTCGTAGTATCATACCTGATTGTAGGTATTGAGCCTGTTGCGATGGCAGTTGCGAATAACGAGCCGAATGTACTCGCCGTCGGCATTGACTTTGATGGATTTCAGTTCCCGAGCACGGAATTGGGCACGCGAGTTGTTGTCGAGACAAACGTAACTACAAAAGAAGTTAGCTGTTTGTATATTGCAAGTGTCCATGCAGTCGGGGTACATTTAGGACGATGCGAAAAAAAGAAAAAAAAAAGAAAGAGGAGGAGAAGGTAATAGTTATTGGACTTACCCCAATCTTGTAAACTCCACCAGGGCGTCATCCTCGTCATCCTCGTCGGGGGCAGGAGCATCCAAATCATTACCGTCGTCCAAGACTTCTCTGTATTCCTTGAGGATGCCGACGAAGACGTCAATCTTGGTAGCGATCTTATAGTGATGCGAAAGCACTTGGACTTTGGAAATACGGGCAGGGCCGCATAGAAGTCGAAGAATAAGATCCTGTGGATAGTTGGGGCACCTATAGTAATAAAAAAAAGTGTCAAAAGTAAAAAGATATGACCTTATTTATATTATATTGATGGTAATTATTTTACTTTGGTGTCTGCCACCCTTTGACTTTGCCCGTACTCCGCAGATCGTCAGCGTCATTGTAGTCGAGATTGTCAGCACCGTTTTCGTTTGAGCCTGGATTGCGATTGCCAGGGCTGGAAGCCACGAGCTGTTCCGGATCGTGGTCGGTGTCCCATGACGAACAGTGCGCTATTTCATAAGGAAGCGGCACAATCGTCATTGCAAGTGATTAAAAACTGAGGTAAGACTTTAGAGAGAGAGAGAGAGAGAGAGAAAGAGAGCAAAAGAGAAAGAAAAGAGAGAGAAAAGAGGAGGAAGGGGAGGGGGGGGGGTGCAACGAGTTTTCCTTTCATTTTGGCAGGCACCGTGGTGTGGTTGACCGATTTGGCTTTGTGCACATGTTTGTTGCTTGCCGAAGGAGCAGCAACAGCAGCAGCAGCAGATGACTTGTAACACACCCAACCTAAGGCGCTCTAAGTCTTCTTTTTCTTGTTCTGCCTGCAGAATCCTATTTATTGCCTCGGCTCATCCGACTTTGCCATCCGACGCATACTTCCATCACAAGACACTCTCTAATACCATAAATATAAAATATTACTCCATTACAAAAATAAAAGCATGATACGCATGAACTATTGACTTTCGCAGCTGCTGATCATTTTTCTTCCTCTATTTTGTTTCCTTTTCCCTCTCCGCCAGACGCGCTTGACGTGTGACCCGCGCACACACACGTCTTTTTTTGCTTCGGGCTGCTTTTTTGGTGTGGCCCAACCAGAAGTGCTTCTGTGCTTCTATACGCGTCGGGGATCTGTTGTTCCTCCGACCCAAGCAGAAGTCAGGGCCTGGAACACACCCAAGCGAGTCTAAATGTCTTAAATTCTATAATAAAATAAATAAAAAAAGCACTCGCAGAGCTTGCAAAGCAGAAACAGCAGAGCCCTGCATCCTACTCCCCTATACATGAATCGCACGGCCCTTGTTTTCAAAGGAGAATCCTGCCTTGGGTTTTTGCCACGCGAAAAAGTGTGCTTCATCGCTTGCGTAGAGTCGTACGTGCGCGCGAGGCATCCTAGTTTTATTATTAAAACGTGGAAAATCATCATTGTTATTGTTGTGTACCAAACAAGCGTTAGTGGGTTTGCTTTTTTTTACTCTTTTTCATTTCCCTGAGATCTTGTGCGACCCTGTTTTTGTTTTTTCTGTCATCATAGTCCTCCAAAAGAAAAACTACCCTTCTTCCTTCTCTTTATTACCCTAAGAAAATGGTTGACTTTTTGCCTACCCCCGGAGGCCTTAGTGCCAAGCGAACCAAGAAGCCAAAGGTGCTTCAACTCTTCAAGAACAATAAAGCCAGTCATCACCCTAAGCAGGATGATGTCGGTTCGGGTACAGAGGCTGCTTTACCAGGATCCATTGTATATAATCGCGTCGATCCTTATGCTCCTCCCACTAAAAACATGCATCCTAAACGTCAAGAACATTATCACTCTTCTAATAAATACCATCACCCTCATCCTCATCCACAACGCTCACCGCGTCCTCCTGCACCCCACCACCATCACCAACATCATCATCGTCATGGATACCATCAAGAGCAACCACATCATACTGCATACCCGAGACACGAGAGCAGCAGTCAAAAGAGCGCCGCTCGGGAGGAAGCGCTGAATAAGCTCTGCGGCCGCACACCGTCACCACCCATTTCCCCGATGAAAACAAGCTCGCTGCTGTCGCCGCCCCAAACAAGACAGAATATCTCACCCCTTCCTTCGCCTCTACCTTCCCGCTCCACGCCGCGATCGTCGCGCTCACACCATACCGTCCGCCGGTCTTGCTCGGCGAATGATCTCCATCCCAAGACACGCACGCATCATCACCATCCTACGAAGCCGCTCACGCCCGAGACTGAGGGTTTCTGGATGCGGCGGACCCCAGGCGAGATGAATATGAAATCACCCACGACGGATTGGCGGTGTTTGCATCCCCCTGAAAAAAATAGCACTCACCCAAACCACCACCGCGCTCATCACCATGGTGATGACGACGACGACGATATTCCGCTTGCGCGTGCTCTCCTCTCCCCACGCACCTTACCCACCGGTCGCTCGAAGCCCAGACGGCGTGATGTCATCACCGACGACGACGACACCGAAGATGAAGATGAGATACCTATAGCGCAATTAAGAGCTGGCCATTCCATGTCCGCCGCTGATAAGTACAAGGAAAAAGCGCGCAAACACCTCAAGATGCAGCACAGCAATCCTGAAAACGACTCAGACGACGACGACACTTCATTATCCCTGGCGCATACAATGCGGACCATGGTGACCTTGGATAGCCGTTCCTAAGAAACTGTACTGTACAATAATAAAGTAAGAATGCATTCTATTATCATCTGTATCACCCTAGTGGGGCTTCTTGTCACACAAGTATCTCGCTACTGATTTTTTTCGCCGGCCGTTTTCTTTTTGAACACACAACAAACTTTTCGCTTGAGCCCTATCTTTCTCTTTTTACCTTCACTTCCACCTTTTTACCTTGACCTTCTTGTCATCCATCACGTACTCGACGCGTGCGATTCCTTTCCTTATTTCTCCCATTTGATATCCGCCGAATTCCCCCCGCCCCCGCCCTATCCTTTACAAACTCAACACTCTTCCTAATACCACTAATATCATGAGTCAAATCGTTTATTCTGATCATTACGGCGTCGACATGCACCCTGCAGCTGCCGCTGCCGCTGCAGCAGCTGCTGCTGTGCGCACATCGCCCGTACCGCCACCACCGCCAATGCGCGAGCAGGCACAACATGCGCACCAAGGACGTTATCCGGCGCCTCCTGCTCCTGCGTCATTCTATCCAGGTATAATTTTTTTTGAGCAGGCTTCATTAATTTTGCGCGTCCTCATTGGTCAAACTAAAAAAATCTGTTGATGCATTTTCTTTAGGCTATGGCTTTCCCCACATGCAGATGATGCCCTACAACCACACACCACCACCTCCTGCTGCTGCTACTGCTCAGCTTCAGCCTGCTGGACATCGTTACGCCTACTACCCACCACCTCCCCATACTGAACCGCATACAACCTTGCCCTCACACAGCCCAGAGTCCTCCTCGTCGCGCTCTCCGCAGACCCCTCCTCCCAACACCGCCACCACCACCACTGCCGTATCCGCCCCACCGCATGTGCTCGCCTCGCAGCAACCGCTCGTCACCCCCCTCGTTTCTTCCTCCCCGCCACCTTTCACCAACCCCACCACCGACCGCGTCAAGGAGACCATTGCACGCGCCAACTCGGTCCCCATGGAATTCTACCACACCGAATTCCTCGAGTACTCGAAAGAGACATACGAAAAAAAGAAAATGGATGCCCGCCGGGGCCTGAAGCGTAAGCGCCAGCAGTCGGCCGATATTGCTTCGGGCCCTTCTGAAAAGAAGGCCCACGTCGAGGCAGAGGCTATTGAGCACGAAACAAAACAACTGCAAGTTGTCGAGGAGAATGAAAACCCCACGATGAAGGCCGAGGACGACGAGCCGGAAGACGATGAAGAAGATCAAGAGCCGTAAGTCTTATTACAAACAAAGCCTAAAAAAAAAGCTCATGCTCTCATAGGCGGTCTGGCACGGCTGAGCTGCGTCGACAGATCCACATCCAGTCCGAGCAAAAGCGACGGGCTCAAATCAAGGATGGATTCGACGAATTGCGCAACCACCTCCCCGGTTGCAATAACAAAAAGATGAGCAAAGCATCCCTCCTCATTCGCAGTAAGTTAAAAGCATTAAACTCCTCCCTTGTGCTTATTGTTTCATACGTTCAGCCGTGCAGCATATGCAGCATCTAAAAAAGACGCAAAACGAGCTGCTGGAGGAAGTGGAACGCCTCGTGCAGGAAAATGAAAACCTGAAAAGGTACGGCAATAAAAAAAAGCACAGACAAGAAAAAAAAATCTTGTCACACGGAAAAGATACTAAAAATGAAGTATTGCATACGTTATGTAGATTCCAGCATGGCGTGTTCCAGCAAAAAATGTATACTCTCTGATTTCAACCTTGAAGCTTCTTCTTTACTATACATAGCTTCCTAATACGTAACTCCTCCCTTTTAATACATCAACACGGTTGTTTTAATGCAAAGCCAAACCTTCAACATCACAATCCCATGCCAAGGGCTTTTTTGTTTGTGTAACGCTGCGCTATAGCCGTACACATATGTGCATCGCATCATCAGCACGACACACACACATGCACAGCAGCAGCAGCAGCAGCAGCAGAGATCGCTTGATCCCTTCACCCGGGGGCGCGCGCGCCCCCTTTTCTTTTATTTTTTTTTTCTTCTCTCTTCCCGTTTGTCTCGCCGCTCACCTTTTTTTTTTCCCTTCTTCACTCCCCTTTCATTTTTCTTCCACGTCGACAAACAAAGAGAGAAACCTTCCCGTTTCTTTCTTTTCCTATATTTCTACTTGTTCTGTCGGAAATCATGCGGCCGTAATTTCAACCATGCTCCTCCTGAAAAACAAGTGGCTCGCGACGCTATTTCTCGTAGCAACATTTACGATAGACTCCAGTATCCAGCAAGATGACGGGAGTGACGATCCAACAGGTGATGGCTCAGACGGGGCAGATGATAGTTCGGGCGACGACAGCAGCAGCAGTGACGGTACCGACGACGACGAGTGCTCGTTGATCTCTGGTCACAGTTGTAACCCCAACGGCATCTGTAAATACTGCGCAATGTGTATCCAGAGTTCCTGTATCCTCACCAAGTCGTCGACGCCCACCGCGACTTGTAACGCCACGCAATTGGGTACGCCGGACGTGTATGATTGGTACAATTATTGCCTGTCAAGCGGAAACGACAGTGGCGGTGGTAAGTAAAAAAACACGAAATCATCACACAGAGAGAGAGAGAAGAAAAAGGAGACTTTTTTTCCGCGGTGTATAGGTTGTTTTGTCCTAAAAAAAACTTTACCTCTAGACTACTGTGCCACCAGTCTTGAGTGTTATCAGTACAGGAAAAACTCAAACAGCTCAGTGTCGCATGTCTGGCAGAATCTCACGTGTGACGTATCGAGCTGTGTCCTCGTTACCAGTAGCGGCCAGCCCGCGCCTGCACCGGGCGCGCTCCCGCCCGACGGGAGCGCGTCGTCTTCCTCAACAGGTGGCGGCGGGCACCACCACCACAATTCGGAGGATAGAAATGAGCACCCACACACGACCACGATCGCCCTGACCGCAACCTGCTCCTTCATATTTCTCGTCGGCATTATATGGATCACGCGCCTCTGGCTCCAGCGCGCTCGTCGCGGAGGCGGCTTCTTCACAGGTGGCTTCTTGCCTTGGCATAAGAAGCGACGCGTACCGTCCTCGGTCGCCTCCTCCGAAACGCCCAGCACCGCACCCCCGTCGTTCCGGTCCCGCGAGATGCAGCAGACGAACAACCTGGCTGTCCGCGCTGCGTCGTCGTCTGTGCATTCTGCCTCTTCCACGTCGACGCGCTCCCGCGTCGGCGAACCTCTCCCCTCTTATTTCTCACCGGACCCGCCGCCGCCCAAATACGAACAGGCTATCGTCACCCAAATCCGCGGCCTGCGCGAACACGGCATCCTCGACGATGACAGTGAGCACAGTAGCAGCAACGGAAACCCTTCCAACGGAGGTGGCGGCAGCAGTAGTCAATCCGGCCCAGGCGATGCATCGGCGGATGGCCACGGCGCGCTTCCGCCGCCGTTATGGCTACCTGTCTATTTTACACCGAACCACAACGCCTTCAGTTTTGGTCGGCTCCGTCGGCATCCACCCAATGGAGCGTCGTCGTCGGCCGCTTCCTCCTCACACGACCCCTCGCCCATGTGGCACCACAACAATGACTGGGCCGACCCGCTCCGTGCCTTTTGGTATCACCACCAGCAGCAAATTCAGCAGCAGCAGCCTCAACCACAAATGCAACAAGTATCATCGCCGCCCTCCTCTGCTCAATCACAAGGTCAGCAGCAGCAGCAACACCAAGAACAGCAGGCACCTCAGCCTCAGTCTTCGAATTCATCCCCACCTGCCGTGCGCCGGCGACGCAGTGCGGACCTAGCCCATATTTTAGACAGGGACACGCATTAACTCTATATCATAAAGACACTCACACATCCTTTTTCATTTTGACCCCTTCCTTCATCCAAAGTTTTTTTTCCTTCCCTTTTTTTTTCCCTTATAAAGGCGTCATATCCACACTCATCCACACACGCATTATACAAACTTGCACGATTGAAAAAATACTATAAGTCAACAATCGACGAAAACCTGTCTTCACGGTTCTCTTTCTGATTCTATACACCTCACGCACGCACACACATACATATAAGAATGCTGGGCATCAGACCGAATACTGGAAACCCTCGCAATAATAACACCAGTCTGCTCCGGCGATACCATCCCGTCATTCATCATTCGCTCGTGCTTTTATTTTTGCTCATGGTCGTCCTGTTACCTGTCTTGTATATCCGTACCCGGCAGCCGCCGTACTGGGTGCTGCTTGTGGTCTTTTGCACCTTTATTGCGATCTATATTGGCTACTGGGTATGTTTGTCATGCTTCTTCGTCTTCCTTTCTTGCTCGCTCGCTCATCCGAGACTCTTCGATCATATAGATTTGGATGTGCCTTCTGCCACGACCGCCCGCGCCGAGTGCGCCGCCGTCACACCTACGGGAGATGCGAGAGAACACATCGACGGTCGCGCTCCCGCCTGGCTCGTATCTGTCACATTCCTGCCAGGACAGCATCGATCGATACCCACCGCCCGCCTACTTTGCCTCGTTCGAGCACGTCGTGGTCGATGTGCCTCTCGATCAACAACGATCGCCACCTTCGTACCACTCCAATAAAGACGAAGACGACTTGCCTCGGCCTGCCTCTGTTGCTGCGCGCCGATAGCCTCCACACTCTACCCCCCTCCCCCACTTCAGGTGTCCAAGAAAACAAAAGTAGAAAGTTTCATTTGTCATGCACGCCCTAACCCCCTCCCGCCACGATAATATTACGTCTATTTCCTTGCCCATCTCATCCCATTGTATTTAGTATTAAACATCCCTTAATAATCACACAAATAATACCATTAATAAAGCGCGCGCACGCATATACCGGTTTCGTTCGTTGGGTGATTATGTACCCTTATTCTGATTTTCTGGTTCTTTTGAAACTTCTATGCGGCTGAGAAGATGCAGCTAATACGTAAAACAGGCAAGCATATACCAAAAGCACGCCCGGGGGCCGCCGCGCGGGGTAACGGGACATGCACCATTGCAACATGGGCACACCGTGCTATGCGCGTTCGGATCATTAGCATGTAAGCAAGCTGCACATAGATATCGCTCATACACGCACGTTATGTACAGGCATCGTTAGTTCCATGCCAGCTACTTTTTGGTATATAAATAAATCCGCGAGAACTCCCTCCCCCCCTTTTTTTTCTCAGGGCCACTCGATGCATAGTACATTTGACCCTGGATGAAAGAAAAAGATGGTCTGATATGTGTAAAGACCGACTCAACTCTCTTGTTTGCCTTATTTATGCATGCCAACCAATTCTGTGTCCTCCCGATCCAGCGGCGCGTACATCCAAAAGGAGATCGCCTCCCCTCTTGGTTAAGGCGTGAATGTGGGTTATTAAGCTATGCCTAGATCAACTGATCCTTCATATTATTGCGCCGTTCGCGTCCTCATGGATGCGGTGTACATGTATGTAGAGAGCTGCTTTCACTTCGAAGGATGTATGTGTATGTGTGTATGTATGTGTGTGTATGTAAATAGAACATATGTAAAAGGTACAACAATAGGCCCGCAAACATGCATGTAAGTACAAGAAATGGAAAACATAAAAATGTAGAAGAGAAAATGAAGAGAAAAATAAACAGAACGTGTTACTTGATATATGCCAAAAGAAAAGAAAAGAAGTCGCTGAGAGGAGTAAAAAAGTGTAGAACTGCCTATACCACGGGATAAGTCATCCTGTCAACAGGAAGCCATGTTTTGACTCACCTAACCGGTACCATAGTTGCTGCCATGGCCACCACTATGTTGCTGTTGTTGTTGTTGTTGTTGCTGCTGTTGCTGTTCGAAAAAGGCCGGATTGATATACATGCCTACAACGACAGGAAACAGCCGCACAAGGTTGTTTAACAGGACCGAGGTATGAGAACTTCCTACTTACCTCCACTCGACGTGGGCGGTCCTCCTCCCGAGGGCATACCACCCCGCCCCATGCGGCCTGGTCCTCCACTTGCAGTGGAACCACCCCGCATCGGGCGCTGCTGCTGCATGCCCATCATGTCAAACCCGCCACCCATGTAATTGCCACCCCCTCGGACGGCTGCGGCAGCCGCCATAGGATTGAACGCATAAGGGTTCATGGCAAACGCCGGGTTGAACTGGTTGCCCATCATGGGGTTGAATCCGCCCATCATCTGGTTCGCTGGGCTGGAGCTGGCATTGTTGCTAGGCCGCATAGTTTGCATACGCTGTGATTTTGGGACGGGTTCTTTGGGTGTGTGTCGGAAGGGGTTGTTGTAGCTCGTGAAGCACACAGTAGGTCGCTTGCCATCGTAGTCACTTAGCTCGGGTGAGTCCCTCTGTTCAGTGTGTAATAGACGAGACTGACTTACGCTTTTTCCAGGGCTTCTTTGGCAAGTGCGGCAGCTTCGACCGAGGTAAACTCCAGAAAGCAGATGCTGCCCCAATAAGCGTTAGTCTTTCGCTCTCCCACCATTTCCCTTCAGGACTTACCCTCGCGACTTTCCGTTGACCTTGTGCTCAGAGAAGCTGAGCTCCTTGAGCTCCTTCTCTATACCGGCCTTTTTGATGGGTAGTTTCACATCTTCATCCGTGACATACTATACATTGGTTCAGCTTCCACGCTCCACTATTAATGAAATACGTACCCAAGGGAACTCGCCGACGTAGAAGGCATGCGCGGGATGATTGACGACTCCACGCAGCGAGGCCATCGACTGCGGCAGTTCGCGCCGTGAGGGGGATGCTTCCGCATGGGTGCTGCGGGTGCCTGTGTTGTAAGCTTGCACACTCGATGGAATGCGCTGCGTAGATGAGCTCGATGATGGCGACTGGCTGGCCGGTTGTCTCTGGTAATCTAGGAAGTGCATCGCATCAGAGACTTCTGTATCGCTTCATGTGTGCGCGGAGATGATGAAGCATTTTTTACCTGACGGTGTGGTTTGTCGTGTCGATCTTTGCTGTTGAGAGCTTTCATCCCGCTGAAAAAAAAAGAAGGTTAGATCTCTCCTTTTTGTCTTGCTTAATTGTCAATTTACCTTTTCGTGGGCAGGTGCCGGGCGTTTCTCTTCGCGCGGTGGTTCTGGGTTGGGCTTTCGTCGCTTGGGTTCGCGTTCTTGTTCGCCTACAATCTCACCTAATATATCATCCGACTACAGTAAAAATGTCAATCTCAGAGCAACTTGGATAGTTTGCTGCACTTGCCTCATCAAGGCCCAGGACGTCGTCTCCGTAAATGTCGTATTCGCTGTCTGCCATATCTAAAAGTGTGCCGTATATCAGATTGTGCGTTCTGTTCGATAGTTGACAGCTCGGGAAAGAAAAGAGAATAAAAGAAGAAAGAGTCGCGTTGCTTTGCGTTGCGTGTGTATTCCGATCTCGGTCTCATACTTGACATGAATAATAACATTGCTGAATTTTCTCTTTCTACGTTACCCCAGCTAAACAATGATTGTCGACAATGCAAGCAAGACGGTTTCATTTTCAAGACCGAGAAATCTCGTATAATGTACAATAAAGAGAGAGAGGCAGAGAGAGACAGAGACAGAGACAGAGAGAATAGGGAATAGACAACGGACGACTGCAATGAAGAATAGAAATGGGCCGACGTTGCATGGACGGCAACGGTGGAATACAACAAAAGAGGGAAAA
This sequence comes from Syncephalastrum contaminatum, assembly GCA_013461545.1. NCBI lineage: Eukaryota > Fungi > Mucoromycota > Mucoromycetes > Mucorales > Syncephalastraceae > Syncephalastrum > Syncephalastrum contaminatum. The sequence continues at coordinate 148,765 of VAFG01000192.1, forward strand.
TACAAGAAATAAAAGAATGGGCTAAAGCCAACTAACCTTGATTAGCGAGCAAGTACGTGCGATGAGGTGAGATGGGTTAAAGAGATAGAAAAATAGAGTAGAGACAAGAGACAAAGAAATAGAAGAGAACAAGGAGCTGAAGAGAGGGGGCTGTGATCGATGCTTGTCTCCCGACATCCATGATTGTTAGGCCGACAAATTGGTCCTCTAAAATTGTGCACTTGCAAAATGAAAGATAAAGCTGGAAACACAAGTTGCTTTTATTTTGATGGCTTTTTTTTTGGGTGTTTGAGAAAGACAAATGAAAAAAGAAAAGGGTTACAAAAAGCGGTATAAGTGTACAAACGAATGGGTTGGGGTGAGGGCGTAGTATTTACAAAGAGGGGAAGGAGTAACAAAGGCAATAACGGAACGTTAGAGCCAAACATACAAGGAAGTGTACAAGATACTTGGAAACTGTAGAACATGGGGGATCAAAAGAAGAAAATACAAAAAGGTAAAAAGTAAAACGAAAGAAAGCATACAAACAAGGGAAGAGGGGGGAAAGAAGGTGTGGGGGCGTTGAGTACAGGAAGGTGTGCGTGGGTGAGTAAAAGTGGCAATAAGAATAATGTGACATGGGGTTGGGGTTGGGGGAGCTTAGAGGTTGACAAAGAGGTTGACCGTGTTGGCCAGACCGCGGCTTTCAAAAGCCATCTGGACGTCGTCGTCCGAGTTGATCGTGATATAGTCGCCATCCTCGTCCTGGTATTTGAGGCGAAGCGGGTCGTTGGATTTGAGGTTTGCGACGATACGAATCTTCTTTTCGACGCGTTCCATGAGCTCGGCAAAACCCACCTGTTCGGGTGTGACGATCACGTAGATGCCCTCGTTGTAGTTGAGCTTGACCTTGAGGGTGCCGGGCGACAGAGGAGCGGGGGACATGAGCTTGTCGCACTGGGCCTGTAGCGAGGGCGAGCGCGCACGGTCCGAGAGGCGCGGGGTGGATGCGACGCTGCGGATGGCGGCCGTCTCGGGGATGGACTGGTAGTATACCGGAGGCATCTGCGGCGTCGGGGGCGGCATGGCAGGGTGGTGCGCGTGCGCGGCCTTGTGGATGTTCGGGCTGCTCTGCGAGCGCATGCGCGTGTGCTTGATCGAGCTGGGCGGCATGGCGGGCACAAACGACGCCGAGCTCTGCGACTGGGTGCGGCCGACGGGTGGGGGCACGTGCGGCATACACGGCGGGCGCATGTCGTCGTAGGTGGGGGTGGGCATGTCGGTCATCAAGCGCGACGCGGCCTCAGTTAGCGGCGCGTCTTCGCCGATCGGGTGCCGGCGCTGCCACATACCGCCCGAGATACGTGTCGAGCTTGTCGGGGACGACGGGTGCGACGGCGGCGGCGAGGCCGGGTACATGCCATAGTCCTGCTGCTGTTGGTGGTGGGTGGTGGCCGAGGTACTCTGGCGCGGGATGGGCGAGAGATTCATGCCGGGCATGAAGCGGTTCGAACTGTTCTCGCGGGCCATCTTGGGGCGCGTCAAGTTGTTGAACAATGCGGCCGAGAGCGAGTTGCTGCGCGATCGGACGTGCTGCTGGTACTCGTCCTCGTCCTCGTCGTAGTCATCGAGGTCGTCTTCGTCGTCCTCCTCTTCGTCTGTGAACGAGACATGCTCGGCCTGGGTCGGGCTCGGCATTGAGTAGAGGTGGGTATTGGGGGTCTGTGTTCGGGTGGACTTGACGGCCTTGTGGAGCGAGGACTCCCAGAGCTTGAGCGATTCCTCGCTGCGGAACTTGAGCACAAATGACTCAATCTCGGGCGACTTGTAGTCGATCTGAAGAGCCCAGACACCGTTCTGGGAACGATTGTGGATGGCGAGGATGCGCGGGGTCCGGATACGGACCTTGAGCTGGAGACTACCGCGACGCTTCTTCTTCATGGCGATTGCGTTCGTCTTGATGATCGTCTTGTCCTTGCTCTCTTTGCAGAGCGTGAGCTCCTTCTCGAAAAAGAAGACCGAATACTCGCGGTCAGTGTCCTTGGAGGTCAGGATGAGCTTGTCCTGGAGGAGAAGCGCACCGCAGTCTTCAATGGCGCGGCCCTTCCACGAATCGACGCGGCGTTTGAGTTCTTCGACGGCCTGATCGTTTTCGTGTTTCCGCTGGGTCTCGTTGACTTTCTCGGTCACGCGCTTGACGGCTTCGAGACCGTCGGTCATGTCGGCGTAGTGCGACCAGTCTTTGGAGGTGCTCTTGATGAGTTCGGTGAGGAGGAGGGGGTATTTGCAGATGCGTTGGATGGGTTTGATGAGCATGGAGGGCAGTTCGTAGGTTGGGTTCAGGATATGGGCGAGTTTCTGTAGTTTAGGAGCTTCCTGCACGACGAGGTCCTGGGCGGAGTAGTAGTTGGCGCAGTAGGGCTCGTACACAGCAAAGGCGTCTTCCATCTGGACAAAGAGGAGGCCAAAGTTTTGCTCCTTCTCGGCAGCGTCCTCGAGCTGGATCAAAAATCGGCGCTGGAAATCGGCGAGGGCGTTCAGGTTGCCAAAGAGGTAGTGGATCGTGTTGGCAGACAGGATCTTTTGCTGCTGCAGCTCGCGCATGTAGCTCTGTAAACAAGTTAATATCGGTGTCGACAACAACTCGAGGTTGATCTACCTGAAGGGTTTCCAAATCGTGGACGTATTTACGCTCAGTCTCGAGGAGTTCAAGTACGACCTTGTCTCTCGTGTCCTTGGGAGCGTTTGGGTCGGAGTCACGATTTGAAGAGCGAACGGAAATCACGCCCTTTTCTTCCAAAAGATCCAGAACCTTGTTGATTGTACTGACAACCTAAATGCAATAATAAAGAAAAATAGAACAAAAATAGATGAGGTCATTGTTCCTGATTTCATTCACAGTGGAATGGTTTGTTGATTTATCGTTTGGGACATGTGTTCCTTACCTTGACAAAGCAGTTTGTATCGTCATTGTACAAATCCATAATGGTAAAAAGATCCTCTTCGGGAAAGGACAGCTGGTTCCGGCAAGCGACAATGAACTGATAGACTCTGGCCTTGCAGGTGTTGACCTGGTTCAGGTTGGGGTCTTTGTTGACCTTGAGAGGCGTGTCAGGGCACAGCGCATTGAAGAGGATGCAGAGTGGCGAGCCTTGGCGGCAAACCGACCAAAGCTTGGAGAGCGGATCGTTGGCGGATTGGGTGGTAGGGGTGGTGGGTTCGTTGGATGAGGACGATGAGGTGGATGACGAAGGCTGCAGGTGACAGTCGACAAACTCCTCCATGCCTTCGACGCACGCCAGCTTGTCGAGCACCGAGCGGCATGTGTGATACAATGAGGCGCCTTGGCCCGGCTTTTGCTGTAATAAAGGTGGGGACTGAGGCATGCTGCAAGGTGTTGGCATATCGGCGATCATCATCGGCTGCTCTTGTGGAGGAGGCGTGCTTACAGCACCCAGTGAAGGTGTTCTGCGCTTCACCAGTGCTGCCATATCCGAAACAGGTGCTCTTTAGAGTAGGAAAGTCGTAGGGGAAAGAAGGGAGGGGCGGAGGAGTAAGAGAAGAGGCGAGAGGAAAGACAGAGATATGGAATATATAAAAGTCGTAAAGTGAGTGCGGACGTGTGTGTAGGCGTGTGTGCGTAAGAGCGTGCGTGTGCGCAAAAAAGTATAAGAAGAAAAGGGGAGAAAGGGATTGAGAAAAAATCGTTTGAATGGTTTGTGGTGAAACAAACTATCCAATACCCACTCTTTTTTTGTTGCTGCCTTTTTTAGGACCAAGATCCGCATCGTTATGCTTTTTTTTTTCTTTCTTCAGCTTCCGCTTGCAAAGCATTTCCAACCTGCCCCCCCCCCTTGCTTACTTTGCTCAGGCATACGATATGCATGCCCTGACAGTTCCTTAACTTACCGTGGGCTGTTTGTCCTGGCTTTGCTCATGGGGCCATGTCCATAAGTACACCTGATCAGTCCATCCCCCAATGTCAGTTTCCCATTTCTTCGTGATCCCCCCAAAAGATTTGCAGGAAACTTTAAAGAGAAACATGGCCATTGGGTCCATCGGCACCTGTGCTGGGTACCTGCCCCGACGCGGCATTTGAATTCATCCATGTTGAATGCACTGACCTGCCCCTTTCAACATCAAATATACCGCTCTATGCGTCCAACCTGCTCGATTGCGTATACATACACGATAATCGGTATGGAAATAATAATAAAAACAACAATTACAACAACAATATAACTTTTTTATTCATGTGAAATAACTGCCCAGCTTGTGCAGCACGCCACAGCCACGCACGGCAACCATCGCTCGAGCGCGGTCCGCATCCGGCTCCGTGCCAGGTCCTCGCGCACTAAAAACGCCTCCTCGTCTTTCACCATCTGGTAATCGAGTCGTCCGCGCCAAGCCCACCCGACTGCGTACAGCGTCAGTGCAACCGAGCAAGCTTGCCGTAACCAGTAACGCTTGGAGTTGCTATTGCTTTGTTTGGTTGTCTGGCCGACCACCAAACCCCACGCCACCGCGGTAAAGACACCCTCAACCATCCGCCACCGATGCACGCGCTGCCAGTGGTTATGCTGTGCCTGCTTGAGTGCTTGGCAGTCCCTTTGGACGTGCACGATCGGGACTCCCGCTGCAAGCACGCGCTGCAAATCATGTCCGTTCGCAATCCCCACTGCCAGTGCCGGGATTGTGTCCTCTCTCCTTAATCGGCGTGCTAGGCATCGCTTGTTGCATTTCGCCCGGGCAAGTTGGACAATGCGAGGGATGTCTGCTCCATGGTGAGATCTTCTTTTGCACGTGAAATAATAAAGGTATTAATAGTAGTACCACTTGGATCGACGGTCGAAACCTTGGACGAAACAATGCTTCTTTTGTGTTAGTCTTATTTTGCTATTTTCGTTCTTTCGCCAACCAACCTGAAGCCTTCGTGAGCCGTGATCATTGAAAACGTGTGCAAGAAGCTGTTGTTATTTGTTCACGTGCAATTGTTGGAGTCGTGGGGTTGACCTTTTTCGCAGTCTATAATACACTTTGGGTAGCGTGCCACCAAATGTTGGCCCGTGTATTGTCATACACCTCGTAGTACTCGCATCAAATCATAAAAAGGTGTTCCATTCACCCCGGAAAAAGACAACGCGTTAAGCGCGCGCGCTTAAAGTTGTCTGGCTGGCTGGATAAGCGTTATCCAGAAAAAATAAAAACGGCGGGGGGTGGTGGATAGTCTTATCGATAGCAACTGTCGACCAATGAACGGAGCGTCCGATGTTGCTTTTCTCGTTGTTGCAACACGAGAACCCGAAGCGGAAACAAGGTCCGATTTAAGGTACACAAGCATCCCTTGGTTCCGTCCATCTTGCTTGATTTCTTGAGCAAGCAAGAAAAGAAAGGTGAACAGACCGACTCAGTAGGAGAAGTTGTTGTCCATGCGACAAGAGAAAGGGGGGTTGTAAGCAAGCCATGTGAAGTACGTGTCAACAAACAAGATAATAATAATAACAATAACAATAATAATAAGAGGGCGTTTCCCCTCTTTGGCATTTCCGGACCTGTCTGCTGTCTTTTTCTTTTCTTTGCCCTGACGAATGTGTCCCCACGCCGATCGGACCAGATATTTTAATACGAAAATGAAAAAAGAAAAAAAAAAAGTTATGGGGGGAGAGTCTAGACCAGCCTGTTGCCCTGAAAATTTCTGTCTGTCTGACAGTCGGACATTCTTTCTTAAATTTACCTAATCAGGGGCCCCTTTCAGGCTTTTTAGTCTGTTGAAAGTGTGATTCGTGACGTGGTGGAAACCACCCTTTTTCTTCTGTCATTGTTCTCTGACGGGTTCTGCTGATTTCTAAAGTTAAAATTATTATGCGTGCCCTGAAAGGACGATCGCTCTTTCTGCACCACATTCGTTCATCTTCTATTTCGGAGGTCTGTCGAGTGCCCACCGAGATACTGGGTCCTGTACCGCGTCCCCCGTTTTAGGCTGGTGGCCTGTAGGCCAACATCGAGTCGTTGTTATGCCAAGTATGGGAATATTCAAGCATCAAGCTTGATGCCATATTTTATTTACAAATCAAGAGAAATCAAAGGAAATCAGACATGACGACGTCAGTGCTCCTTCCCTTCTATTCTTGAGTGATGTAACTTTCTTTTTTTTTGCAACATTATTAGAACAAAAGAGCAGCGCGTGCTTGATGTACGTAAAAGACCAGACATGATTTCCATGATCGGATGGGCTGACGACTGCTATATAATAACACACGGCACCTGGTAGCTGTTTCTTACTCGTTATCACTGCGTGGCCATAAGATCTTATGTAGAAGGATGAATAATTCTAGCCGCTGTATCTCCGTGTATTACTGATTGAAGAATAATATGGCTTCAGCCTTTGCTCTGGTCTAAGCAGAGAAGATGATTTTAGCTGGCTTGTATAAAACAGCCGTAGTCAGTCAACATTATCACGCGAGAAGTGAATGTTATTGATATTTAAAGTACTGTACAAAGTGGGTATGCAAATGCAAGAAAGAAGGAAAGCAAAAGGAAAGAAATCAAGGAAGAAAAATGGGTATGTAGACACAAATCTTTTAGGTGGATCTCTTCACCGGCCCTCGTCGAGTCTTGAACTTCTTTACCATTCCCTCGTGAAGCAATTGATGCCTTGTGAAAATTTCAAGACTCCCTTTGTTGTCAACGACAACTTCCTTGACTTGTTTATACGTTCTAGGAAACATATGAGTATCGAATACATGAAACTAGTTTACTTACCGTAGAAACTTCTCAAGATCGGTGGGATCATCGGTGAGACCCGCGAAATCAATGGTGCAAAGCCGGATTGATCTTCCAGGCTTCGTCAGCATGTGCAACATATCTAATCCATCCATTAACACTTCTCTGGTGCATATATGTGGCCCAGTATTACCTTGCATGCTGCCATGTTTTTCCTCAAGCTTACCCAGTAGTGGACTAGGATTATAATCCCTTTTTACTAGAGGGGAGGTTGCCTTGCAGCAGGGAGATACATAGATCTGCGAACACAACGTCTTCTGCGTCAGTTTCTTGGCCATTTTGTCCAGAAGTCGTATGCGGGTATCATCTGACTCATCAGAAGGCGATTTTCGGATGTACCCCACAGTCTTCCAGCTGCCTATGGCAGTGTTGCAGTGTCGCAAGAATGTCGCATCTGGAGCGTTCCATTGGCATGCTGCACAGACGCGCAGTTAGTCACCCTTCCGTGGAATACACTCCTGCACGCTGGCGGACATCGTACCTTGCTTTTCGACGAACAATCGCCTGCCTTTCTTTTGAGTACCACCAATACGCAATCTGGTCAATGCGCCAAAATACTTGGTATCCTTGCTAATCATGCTGCTCACTTCACGCTTCGTGTAGAACTCTTTGAGCTCCGGCATCGTCTTTTCCAGCTCCGTATACATCTCTTCGTTCGTCACGAAGAGCTGTCGGAACCTTGGGCCACCGGTCGAAGAGTACTTGGACTTCAGGGCCTCCATGATCGCTTGCTGGCTGTAGTTGACTATGAGCTGCATTAAAGAAGGTCATCTGCAAGCTTTCAGATATACTAACTGGTTGGTCCGTTACTTGAAGTCAAGGACGAGTTCGAGTGCGCGTCGTCATCCTCTTCGTCCTTGCTCCCTTTGAGGCAGGCATATCTTCGCCATAAATAAGGATCCCGTTTAACGATCACCTTGCCCTTCACGATGGGGGCGCCTGGGTCTTTGCCTTTCTCATATACAACTTCGAACGGGCTTTTCTTAACCTCTTCCACGGCTTGGTCGTAATTTGATGTTGACGGGATTATGCCGATCGCAAGGCAGCAAGCTTCTTCGTAGGAAATCATTTTGGTCAGGATGGCTGCTCCTGGTGAGAAAATGTGGAACGATCACTCCGTAATAGCAATGCATATGTAGTCCTTTTCGTGTGTAACCACATCAGCAGTGTCAAATCTCCCATCCACGTCGGCACACGTTTATTAAGCCAGGCATAAATCAGATTTTGCAGTGTCAGCTCTTATCCTTTGATGATAAATCGTCCCGTACTTGCAAGATAATAAGCATTGCTCTTCACAAAAACTAAGGAAAACCCGCGCGCACCGTGGCCCAAGCGTGTGGCATAACAGCTATACACAAGCATAGCTACTAAATTCGTAGACTGAGATGATAAGGGTCTTTGTAGCGCCTTTTACCCAAAAAACACTGCTCGAGATTAGCATGAACAGTTTTATCAAGATACGAGGAAGGAGCCAAGCATCGAAGGACTCAAGAGACTTAGAAATCTTATCACGAAAGTAATGGGAGGTAGGAGGCTTCATTGCCCAACGCTGAGCCAGGATGCCTGAAGTGCCTCAGGGGAATTCTAGAAAATGATTACATGACAAGGGTGATAGAGAAGAACACAATTCTACCGTCAAGTGATGTACGCGACGCCACGAACATTTTCACTATGATGGAGCTGCTGCGCACAGAATAACGTGTATAGTACCATAATCGCATACGGGAGCGCTTCCGCAAGGAAACTCCAAAACTCGCAAGCCGTGAAATAACCGCCGCCATTAGACATGCCTGAACATTAGAAGCGCACCGGATGCAGACAACTCCCGAGACAGGACAGTAAGGGCCGACAGGCCGTATAGTTCAAGACTTGTAGCACAAAACTACTGTACTTATCTGTTTATTAGACTTGGAAACGACTGGCACTATGGCACCCTATAGCACTCACTTCCAGGAACGTAGGACTCACCTCTAGGAAAGACGGGACTCATCTTCAGCACAGTTTGGACTCACCTCTAGGAAAGATAGGACTCACCTCTAGGAAAGATAGGACTCACCTCTAGGAAGGATTGGACTCACCTCCAGCACAGTTTGGACTCACCGCCAGGAAAGATGGGACTCACCTTCAGCACAGTTCGGACTCACCTCCAGCACAGTTTGGACTCACCTCTAGGAAAGATGGGACTCACCTCCAGGAAAGATGGGACTCACTTCTAGGAAAGATTGGACTCACCTCTAGCAAAGTTTGGACTCACCGCCAGGAAAGATGGGACTCACCTCCAGGAAAGGTGGGACTCACCTTCAGCACAGTTCGGACTCACCTCCAGGAAAGATGGGACTCACCTTCAGCACAGTTCGGACTCACCTCCAGCACAGTTTGGACTCACCTCTAGGAAA
>VAFG01000192.1:167784-211364 GCA_013461545.1 Syncephalastrum contaminatum
TGCGTATGCACTTCTCAAAGCTGGGTTGTCAAGTGCCCGTTAAAGCATTCATATGAACTAGTCAGCAGGTAATATTCCAGTTAGGTAAAGATCTTCCTGATCGACGGACTGTATCCTTTACCTAGCATCATCAAAGTAACTTTTTTTGCCCTTACCTGCTCTGTGCGCATCAGGTCTCTATAGCCCATCCTCACACAAATCCAATGCGTATAATTTTGGAAATGTCTGTGCCTACCCACTTAATGCTGTGCAGCTCGCTGCGGGAAAATGATGGGAAAAAATTAGTCTCTGTGTATGCACATACGTCACTTTTTCTACGGAAGGAAGAGAGAACAAAAATGAGAGGTAGTGCTCCATCAAATAAGGACTCGGCAAGGTCTTTCCGAGCCGCCCATTATTCATTATAATTATTCAGCATAAGGGCCTATTTCTGTGTTATGATAGAAAAATTAAGGGACAGGTACAGATGAAATAAGAGCAGAGTGGCAAGATACACAGAGAGGGTGAGCAAGTGGGAACGCGATGCTGCACAACAACGCGGGATGACCCTGACCTGTGGTACGTGTAACAACGTGTGCATACGATGATGAATACAGCACCGCAGACGATCCAGCATGAAAAGAAAGGCAGAGCTCAAATTATTTACCCGACCGATGTGCCTTCATTTTTTCCCTTTGCAGCTCAACCCCTAACCAATTTCCTAGTAAAACGAAATAAAGAGAAAAAATTAGGCAGCCCGCCTACTTCACCGTATCCTCACGAGAAGAGAAAGATCGAGGGTCGCATGACAAAAAGGAAAGGGCCAGACTTCCTCGCGGGGCTTTTATTTGTCATGCATGGTGCATATCATCTTGACGCCAAGCACGGCGTGCACCCATGGAAAAGTCAATGTCTTTTACTAACAGCGTAATGTATTTTCTCAAACGTTTCCAAATACGCAAATGCAATTACATTGCTGTAATAAAGTGGTCTTATTAGAAAGCTTGGATAAATAATTGTCTCATTACACATATTTCATCAAGATGATGAAACGTCGACGAGCTCGATTCATGTATACACATCAACTTTCCTCCTCTAGATAACTGGGCGACCTGCTGGACTCTTATGCTCGCCACAAACAAAATAGTCAAGTACTTCTACTATACATATTGCAGTGTTTTCAATTACTGGAGAGATCAGACGCCCAGAGACGCGTCTGTGCACTGGTCGCCTTGGACTTTGGAAACTACTTTCACATAAATATACTACAACTGGTTGGAATATAGAGGCGGGAATGTTGACAGCCGATAGCACTTTTCTAAAGTACAAATAGCTCTAAACCACGGATTGGACTAAATGAAGAAGTGCTTATAACATTGACTTCCTGTTCATAATAATACAGATAGTAGCAGCTTCCCATTAATCTTCTGGAAGGCTGAGAGAGGTTCTCACACTGCAGGCATATTTTTGGGGTTCACAAGGGCTATTACTTCTCCTGCTCTTTGAAGAAGGGCTGTAGGGGCGTGTACTCCAAGTTCCTGCAAATACGCCATACATAAGCTCTTAAAACGTTCTTCCTTTGCAGGAGTCGAGACTTGAATGCCTACATAACAACGCATGGGGTACAGGATAAATGCAGATATGTGTATACGTCTATGTCAAATAAACTACACTTTATATAAACTTCTACAGCCATAAATTATCAACGCAGCAAATAACAGATGCGTAAGGGGCGTATAAAATAGAACAAACGTATGCATTGTCATGTTTAGTACCCTCCCTTTGCAAGACCAGTTATGTACAAGAACAGACTTGTCGCCTCCTGACTTCTGTTCGTGCGAGCTTTGACCCTTCATTGGGCGTATGTACATATCACGACTTCGAGCTGAACCATTCAAATACAGTCTTAGCTATACCTTTAATGCTCGCATGAATCGTAGCATTAGAAATGCTCACACGTTTCAAAGAAACCAGCACAACTTTGATTACAAATAGACATAAAAGAGATATATGATCCGTGAATAGCGAGCAGGTGAGAATAGATCCTATCTGCGGCGCCTTGATCAACCCACCCCCTTGATCTCAACAAAGACAGTTTTTGTTTACCCTGGAAGGGGATATCCTGCCCAACTCCCACGAACCAAAAGCTCGGTCACTACTATAAAATATTCCCAATGTTATGGATAGAAATAAGGGACGTTAGAAACCCTCTTCACGTTTATTCTGAGATTGCCTTAAGGGATGATCCTATTCTTTGTCTGATTATATACTCAACCTTGGAATCGATCTGGCCCAACTGTAAGAGTTATATATCCGTTGATGGCTACTAAATGCACCACTTGTCACCAGCGACATAACCTATATGCTGATGTCCTTTCAAAAGCATAAAAATAGGAGACCTGCGTTAGTTTGAGGCAAATCCAAATGCACTTACAATGGTTTTCTTAGCACTCTTGATAAGACTTTATTCATGGAGATTTCCGTTGCTCATATTAGGACAAACTTATACGAGTAGTTTGTGATATGTAGTCATTTAGATTTTTGTATGACAACAACTGTCTGCTCCGTAATATTACTCCTGAATTCGTACAGTGAGGATCATTTTCCATTTTTTTTGTAACTATATGAATCTGATAGGTAAAAAGAGCAATATGATCACTATACTCCTTACCGTCTGTGAATTTGCTATATGCTGACAGTAGACGAGATGAAAAAATGGACACGTGCATATATGTTGGAAACAAAATAACTCATTTCTTGTCAATTCATAGCTAAATGTCTCTTTCTCTTTCTTTCTCCTTTTGCAGATCACAAGAGAGAAAAAGACAACACTCTCAATATTGACAAGTTGACAACTCCACACATATTAAGCGATGTACTTAGCAAACAACAGGAGCGAAATATCGCGTCAAACGATTTGCTACAGCATGAAGTACAAGTGGTTTCACTGCACATAATACATTCAGCTTAAGAAGCCAACCATGCAAAACGCACAGCGTCATTTTTACATCCATTACAGTCGGAATGAGCCCAAAGAGGTTTTACAACTAGGATAGCTACAATGGAGACAAAAGAAGCATACCATATCGTGGGTTTCATCCAAACAAAAGAGCCTCTCAGTGTCCCAAAGCGAAAACAACCGGATTGTTCTTTTCCTGCATTCATTGGAACTCCGTATGCACAGGAAAATATGTGCCTGAAAAGGAGCCTTTGAAACGACTGTGTACGCGAAAGACGCTTAGCACCATCAAGAGCCAGCACTCCCTGTTTCGCTTTTGCCAAAGGGTGGAGAAGCGCTCCCTAGTTTCTGCAGTACATTTTTTGTCTCTCTTCCTTTCTTATACCGTCCGAGATCCTCGGTGTACCGCTTTTTTTTTTCTTTTTCTTCACTTTATACCTTTGTAATTTGGATGGCATGCGTTTGGTGACATTGATCAATTTCACTCGTTTCTTGGTCTTCATCGTCAGTCTCTGCGCTTTGACCGCCCATGTTATCCAATGCGCTATGTTAACAGGCGAGGCAAGTAGTGGCACTTCGTAAATCGTTGTCCTAGTGTGCGACCGCCAAAAGTCGCTCGAATCGAATCGCCCCGTCTAAACCATTATTTATATGTATCAATATAATAGCCTAAGGTACCTGACTGGTTGAGTGCTGGCCACTGGCAGGTAAGTTTCACTAGAGCATAGGAAATGTCACCTCATCGGTCATTCTAGTACCTAGCATGGTACGTTTCGCTGTCCATCTCGACCCTCAGTGGTGCAGCCGTATGCATCCATGCATGCTGTTCCGGGAGAGCCCAACGAGTCCAAGGAGACCGCTTTCTGAGCATTCTCAATGTCTTTCCGCTGGCAACCTCTATCGTCACTGCCATGATGGCCGATGGCACGGAGCCGTGGACGGCTGGTACCGTCTCTATTCAACGGTCTCTGATGGATCCAATTCAGTCTTGCGTGGTGCTGAGCACCCAGCCGCTGTTGTATCGCCGATGCCTTTTAGTGGACAGCACCTTAATTGCCGCCACAGCTGCCTGTATCTTTTGGCTCTTGCTCGCTTGCTTGACGTGTGCTGTGCCAAGAAAGTCCGTGCAGCCCATAGTTGAGCCCGCACAAGAGCCGAAATGGGGTCGATACATCCCTGAACCCCCGGCGTCCTTACGATCCATGAGTATCGTGTCACCCAGTCGGCAGAACAACCGTAACTCCATCATGTCGCAAAATTGGCAGCAGCGGAATGAAAGCTCGTCTGACGATAGCCGCCACTATAACTATAGTCACCAGCCATACCCAAGACGACCCTCCTCTCAATATGACTTTTACAATTGCCCTTCGCCTCAGCAATCCTATCAGTATCAGCCACAGCCCGTTTATTATAATACACCGCTTCCTATGCTGCCTCAAATGGAGAAGATTGAGCTGTTCGATACGTCCACACATACATCACCTTATAAAGCGGCAGAATACAATCAGCTTGCAGCTTTACCTTCCTCGCCTCTGCATCTGGCTGAAAACCCGGGTCCTTTGCCCGTCATCATCCCGCAGCAACCGTATCATTTCAGCGATAAAACATACATGACGGCAGAACGCAGGGCATCCACCATGTCGACAGGTTCCGTCGGTCCTCAAGTGCCGCATAATGGCGGTGTCATGTGAGAAAATGCAAGATTCTATTCCTCTCTCTTTGTAGATCAATACTATATAGCACCCGCACATGCACAACAGTTAATCCCATTTCCTTTTGCTAAAGAATATAACCCCGTTTCCAATTTAATTAAAGCTTGTCACAAATACACTCGTCCTTGACACAACCGACAACTTTGTGGTTGACGGTCGCGCAGATGGCATCACAGTCTAGTCCACTAGTCTTTGAACAGGAGCCACCGCCTATGGAAGCGCAGTAGCAGGTTGAGTCCATGCAGAGGGGTTGGAGAGTCCGTTGCTCGCATTTTGCTTCGCACTGTTGTTTATCTTGCTCGGATCGGCAGGTCCCCAGGCGGATCGTATCCTTGTCGCCAGGATAAGCATGGACAGCGTGGCAAATGAGCAACAGGAGGAGCATCGACAGGGAGACAAATAATGGAGAGACACGAGGAGTTTTCATGGTGCTGTCTGGCGGTGTGGAGTAGAGGTGATATAACAGACGGCAAAATGCGGACGGGTTATTTCAATTGCTGACCCTTTTATATATTTGATTAAGGGAGAGATTTATTCTTTTCTTGATTTGTACATAAAGGATGCACTCTGATCATGGTACCCTTACAAGGGAGGGGGGAATGCGTTGTCATGGTATTAAGTAAACGGGAATGAAATATATAAGTACATATACAGACTTTGGATGGGGTTTTCATGCAGAGTAATAATAATAGACTATGAAAGACAGTTGCATTGGCCTTCGTTGCAGAAACCAATCAAGTTGGATGACATTTCTTGACAGATAGCGTCGCAGCCTTCGTGGTTGTAGTCTTCACAATTGCCAATGCCGACATCGGTGCAGTAGCAAGTGTCATAGATGCAAATGCCGTTGCCATCCATGACTTGTTCACAAGCGTCTGCGCACGCAGTGCTGTCTTCATTGGCTATCGTACACAAGCCAGTATGGTGAAGGGGTTCGACCGCGGCTGTCAAGGTACAGAAGCAATTGAGCAAAAGGAGCAGTAGCAACGATAGAGCGGCCGATTTCGTTGTTCGTCGTCGAGGAGCGACAGCCATTACTGCTTTTGCTGTGGACTTTTTGGCGTTGAAGAATTCAGGTGAAGAGGGCGAGGAGAAATTCATTGATTTGATATAAGGTACGCGGAGGGGTATGATAAAGGAAAGGACACTGTATGTTGAAGAAGGGAAAGGCAAGGACGATCAATTACGACGGCTGCTGGAGCGTCTTTTAGGATGAAAGATGATTGAAAGCGTAAGAAAGAAAGAAAAGAGAAGACAAAGAAACCTTCTTTTTTTTTATTCAAAAAGATCGCCCATGCCAACTCCTGGAATTGAGCACAGCACACTGCGTTTTATTACTATTATTCCTCCGCGTCAAAGCGACAATAAAGCAATCTTCTGTAAAGAACAGTTGACTCGCGACCTGCATCCTCCGCACAATGTTTGGGTATGACAGCTTTCTACACGCCGCCCATTTGTGATACCATGTCATTGCTTGGCTCCATACAATCAAAAGTCTGGGATGCCGTTTTGCCTATTTTTGGTACCGCGGGACACGCAACTTTTTTTTTTTTTGCTCTCAGTATAATTAAAACATGCCCGTTTCACACACACACGCACACACACATATCCATCACCCAACGCTCATGCGGGGACCGAAATAATCCTCGGAAGATCCCATGGTTTATGTTTTGTGGGGAGCAAAGAATGGACGATAATGCTGGTTTTCTATAGTTAAGGTGAAGGTACACAGGGTTAGAGGGTGGTTTTTCATTAGTGTGAAGAGGCTCGAATTATTTTGGTACATACTTCCATAAATGAGTCTAGCGCAATCGGCTAGCCCAACCGTCTCATCGGGCCATCCCGCGCGCGCTTTTTGGCATGTTTCCCATGGGAGAGCGAGGTTTAACGATCCGATCCTGCATTAATATGAAGAATGGTGCGTTGAGAAAACTCGGTCCTGAGTAGCAATTGCTTTCAGGATTTTCACATGGGAAAATGTACCATGTATGGTTAATTGACACCGTATCTTCTCGTTTTCTCGAATGGAATAATGAAATCGAGAGATCATTTATACAAGTACACAACATGCGTTGACAATCACAGCAACAGTAGCAACAGTAGCAACAGTAGCAACAGGGTCAGGGTGACTTGTCTATAGAAAGCAATTAATTTGTAATGAGCCATACCAGTACTACTGCTATTTGATATTCTCAATTAGCAGGCTCCTCATATCATACCAGCAGGGCTACAATTAATACATATCAGCAAGCTTAACGGTCAAGTGATAAATTACACGTAGCATATAGATGGTACAGAAGACGGGTATGATGTACAGTAACCGAATGTACAACTCGAGTTATTTTTGCCCATTGAAACGAAGGTATACCCACTGTTATTCGTGTCTACGTAACATATCGCGACAAGCGAGCGAGAACATTCACAGGTCCGAATCACGGATTTAAACAGTGATATTTTCAAGAACATAGGTACAAGGGAGCAGGATACATTTTGAGTCAATGTCGCAAAAATAGAAAACTAAATAAGCAAAAGGGATTTGGGGGGTATTATACTAAAGTTTTGTACAGTGATAGAGTAAGAAAAAACGGGTGATGGTACATCAGTTAACGTCGGCTGATAACGAGGACGCCTAGAAAGACATCCGCATCGCGCACAGTCTCATCGACACGCACGACGTAGACGCAGTCGGGTAAATGCTGACCCTTGTAGAGCGGCAAGAGATAGAAATCCTTGATCTTGAGCTTGTTGTGACCAACAACACCGTACCGCTGGCGCTTTTCAAAGTAGTTAACGAGATACTGAGCTTTTTTGTAGTCGTCTGGCGTATCGGCTCGTATTTCCAAGAGAACAATCTCGCGGCTGCTTGAATATTGCATCTGGTTCACATAGTCCGTGACGACCTTGGTTCGAATGCGACCCTCGACCCACATCGTCGGCGACAGCACGTCCTGCCACTCGGCTTCAGTCAGGGTGCGCCCGCCAATCTGACGGGCATGTGCTGCAAAGTCGCTCTCTTGAGGCATGTTGACACGGCCACGCCAGACCACAGGTGGAAGGTAAGCGTCCATTGCTGGCGGTGGCATGGGAGGCGTGGTAGGTTCACTGTTGGCACTTTCGGTGCGTTGTCGCCGCGTAATCATGTTGCCTTGGTCATCGTATTCGAGCTGCTCGTCGTCGTCGGTTTGGTAAAAGTGGTGTTGGTCAGGTACGATGTCGCTGTCGAGCGTCGGATTCATTGGGTCGTACGGCGCGTCGTCGTTTGCATTCTCATCCGGATTCTCCGCTTCCTGCTCTTGTTCCTGCAGACGCTCGCGCTCGCTGTTGGCCAACATTCGCTCGACCATGGCCTCCATTTCCTCTGCTTCAGCGTCTGTGGCGGCTGGCTGCTGTGGTTGTTCCATGGGCGGAGGGTGGAAGGTTCGGATGCGCTTCCGGTCCGGTTCAGGCACGGTCTGAAGGTCGTCATGGTCGCGGGAGACCATCTCAATGTCACCCTTGTGAGTTTTTTTGATAAGAGGGACGTTCTCTTGCTTGAGGATGGTATTCTTGAGACTCTTCTCGCGCAAAGTCTCGGACATGGTGCGCAATTCGGGGTTGGCCATGTCTTCTGAGGTCATCTTGACGAGATCCTGAGGGGTGAGTTCACCGGTCACGACCCGACGGCGAAATGTCTCGTTGGCTTTATCTTTGAGGTTATGCAGCAGCGTGCGGAACTTGTGCTTGTACCGCTCACCACACACCCGTCCTTTTGTCTGCGCGAACGATGCATGTGGCTCGCCGAGCTCCTCGTACATGGTCTCCTCGATCTTGATTGCCAAATCGCTCGCTTCTGCTTCTTTCTTTTCCTCATCCTTCTTCTCGTTTGTGTTGGTCATTGCAGCAGCAGCAGTAGTAGTAGCAGCAGTAGCAGTAGCAGTAGCAGTAGCAGTGGTAGTACTCATAATGCTTTTCAGGAGCGTGGTCATATTTTTGATTACATTTTTACGAATTGGATTTTCATCAGCGCTAAAGCCTTCTTGGGAAGGACTCGCTTCTTTGCTGCCATTGCTGGGGCTGTTGGGGTTGGGGCTGTTGTTGACAACATTCGATCGAAGCGGGGGCGGTGACTTGGTCTTTCTTGATTTCTTGGTGTCGCTCGTCGTGGAGGATCGGCGGCTGCTGCTGCTACTGTCAAGAGGAGGCGACGCGCTGCCCTTGTCCTCCTCCTCAGGAACATAGTCAGAGTCGCCTGACTTGCGCATTGCGTCTTGTGAGGCGCACACATCGCTGCAGTATGAGTCGGCTCGGGTTCGGTTGATACAGGGCGGGTATAGGCATTTACGGGATGCACGAGCCTGTCGAGTCTGATGAAAAGATTGAGTGAGTTTTTGACTTCTTCAGGGTGTATCCGCTTACCTTCTTGTTCAGTTCCTCCTCCGGCTTCGGCTCCTCCGGCTCTGGCTTCTGCTGCTTCTCCTGCATGCCTAAAAGTGCATAGAAAACACGTGTTTAGTGAGGTTTTTCCTTTTGACAGGTCGTCATAGTTTAGGAATTAAAAATCCAGTCCTCTTGCATGAATTGGCAAAGAGTACATAAAAAATTTGGGAATAGAAAGCAATGTCTGCCTCGTCTCAAAATGCAATTTACTTCTTTTTTCTTGTGCTTTGTATTCAAAAAAATGTTTTTTGAAAGCAAGGTGTGTAGTACGTTTGGAAAAGCCCAAACGGACCATTCCATATGCAGACAGACACGAAAAAGAGAGAGAGAAAAAGATAAAGAAAAACTACAGGGGAAGAGAATCCCACGTGACATACCTTTTCCTTCACAGGCATTGCAAAGCCAGCTATCCATATTTTCCACATCGTCTGCATCCAGATTCAAGCAAGCGCAGTGGTACCTAGTGGGAGAAAAAAATATAAGGTCAGCAATTTAAGAAGATATAGGTCATTAGTTACTTACCAATCCCGGCATGTATCGCATTGCACCATAGGCTCACCATCATAAGGCTTCTGGCAGACACAATAGAGCTTCTTTGCGCGCGCTCTCTTCTTGGGTGCAGCTTCTTCTGGGGTTTGCTGGCTCTGGCGGCGTCTCCGTGCCGAGGAGCGTGTCTTCATTCTTCCGTTATTTTCCTCCTCTTCCTCTGTTTCCTTTTGTTCTTCCATGGCGACGTCCTCTTTTGGTGCATCTAGTTGCTGCTGTTGATTGGTAGTCAACAAGAGTTGCTCCGGCGGGACAAAGCCAGGAGTGACTTGAGGAACAAATTCCGCTTGCCCTTGCTGTTGTTGCTGTTGTTGAGAAAGCAAATTGGAGAGGGCAGCGGTGGTCATAGGCGAATGGGCCAACATGGATTCCCAATCCGCACCGTCTAAGGTGGGAAAATAAAAAGGTGGGTTATTGTCTGCTGCTGTACTGAGGGGGAGATTCACACCATTGGCGAGAACAGCCGCAGCAGCAGCGGCGGCAGCAGCAGCAGCAGCAGCACTATCAGAGTTATTCGTCCATTCTGTATTCTCTTCTGACGCGGTATTCTGGTCAGAAGTCTCGATCGAGGCGTCCGTCATGGCAGTATCCTTTATAGAAGAATCAAGCGGTGCATGATTTCCATTCTCTTCTTGTTGATCGCGTAAATTGAGGTATTCGTCAAACATGGTAAACAGTGCCAAGGACCACTATAGAGAGAGAGAGACGAAGAAGCTTTTTTTTGTGTGTGCGTGTGAGGCAATCCGTAGTCAACAAAAAAGTCACTCGGACCATTTTGGTCCAATCAAATTTGAACAAGCCCAGCAACCATGACAGTCTCTGTCTCACCTCAAAGCCTTCAATGAATGGCTCCTTCCTTTATCTATTGCTTGGACGAGTTGGAATCTATTGATTTTCGTACATTAACTTTTTGCATATATTTGCGTAAACCTTTTCTCTATATGAAATTGTTGAATAGCATAAGATGTTATACAGAATATGAAACGGGATCCATACCTGAATGATTTTGCTGTATTCCCGATATATGCTCTAGAGGCACATAGATCCACTCGTGCTAACAGCAGCCAATAAGTATACTCAATATTTCGTACTTCCGAATAATGATAATTGCCAGAGACGTCTGTCACTAAGAAGAGACGTGTAGATAAGAGCACTGGATAATCTATTTGGGGGAGGCCATGCAAAGCAATAATATATCTTGTAAACCATCTCAAATCCGTGCTTATCCATGAAAGACCATGTCAATTTGGCACAGTCATTATCTCATATAAGCTCTCACTCGAAAGCTTTACACAGGAATGGTATATTAATACTAAAAAAGAAAAAGAGAACAGTCGACACGTATTCAAAGGGAGCCCAGGTGAACGTAGAAAGAAGCGTGATTGGATGGTGGCTTTCTTCTTTTTTCTTTCCCGCTTTCACCCCAATGTCAGCTACACTCGAAGCGATCAAGTACAAGGACGGCCAGCTCGAGATTCTCAACCAGCTGGCCTTGCCGCACGAGACCATCTTTGAAAAGGCCGAGACGATCCAAGACGGCCATGCCGCCATCAAGACCATGAAGACACGAGGTGCCCCTGCCATTGCCATTGTCGCTGCCCTGTCGCTCTCTGTCGATCTTCAGGCCCGCCAGGCCCGGGGTGAATTCAAGACGGCCGAGGACGTGCATGTCTTTGTGCTTGAGTCGCTCGAATACCTCAAGACGTCGCGGCCGACCGCGGTCAACCTGTTTGATGCCGCTGCCAAGCTGAGTGCGCTCGTCACGGCTGCGAAGCACACCGCGCCCGATGCTGCCGCCCTCGTCGCCGTCTACGTCCAGGCGGCCGAGCAAATGCTGATCGATGACGTCCAGGACAACAAGAACATTGGCAAATTCGGCGCTGAATACATTTACGAAAAGGCAACCGATAAGAGCAATATTTGCGTCTTGACCCACTGCAATACGGGCTCGCTCGCCACTGCGGGCTGGGGCACCGCCCTCGGTATCATTCGAGACCTGCACAAGAACAGCCACCTCAAGCGCGCGTACTGCACCGAAACGAGACCTTACAACCAGGGCTCGCGCCTGACCGCGTACGAGCTCGTCTATGAGCAGATCCCGGCCACGCTCGTGTGCGACTCGATGGCCTCGGCTTTACTGCGACTGCACCCCGAAGTGCAGGCCATCGTAGTGGGCGCCGACCGCGTCGCCGCCAATGGTGATACGGCCAATAAGATTGGCACCTACCAGCTCGCCATCACCGCAAAGTATCACAACATTCCCTTCATCGTGGCTGCCCCGACCACCTCGATCGATACCGCCATCACCAGCGGCAGCCAGATTGTGATTGAGCAGCGCCCGGCCAACGAGCTCGTCACCACCACCGGTCTCCTGGTGGACTCGAGCAATGAAAGCAAGACCATCCGCACTGCCGCTCAGGGCATCGATGTCTGGAACCCCAGCTTTGATGTCACCCCCGCGAGCTTGATCTCGGCCATCGTCACTGAAAAGGGCGTCGCCATTAAGCCCGAGGGTCAGGATCAGTTTGATATGCCCGCATTCCTCACATCTTCTGCATAATTTATAACCCTACTTGTATTTATCTACAAAGCTTTCTGTTTTTTTTATCTTCTTTCACATGACAATTATAAAGCCACTACGTGTTTTTTTCCCGTATTTGCAGACCATTTTCCATTAGAAAATAAGCATTACATTTGGAACAATAAGCTCGCTGCCAGGTCCGGGTTACCTGATGCCATGTCCAGGGCGTGAATTGCCTCCTATTGAAGAGATCAGTGCCCCATTCCTGCAATATCCATCTCGGATTTAGTACCTGTCGACTGACACCAAGATTCACCAGGATATTGATGTGCTCATCGGGGTATTTCGAGGATTCTGCAAAGATGAATGAGACATTGGCAATAATAGAGAACAAGGGGCGTTGGCTTACCTTGGGTTGATGAGGGAGCCGGTTGCGCGCTTGATCCGCTTCCGCCACCAGAGGAAGGTGCACTGGAAGTAGGTGCAGCCGCATTCGCCGACGCCTGGGGGCCGGCCACACGCGCCTCGGTTGGCATCTCGTCGTCAGCGCTGCCGTGGATCTCAATCATGCGCTGCTTTTCGGGGAGCTCGTGCTCGGCTAGGAAAGGAATATCGCACGAGTCAAAGGTGAGCGCATTCTTGCGCAAATCAATCGACGCCCGATGTCGCCGCAGCATGTCCAGGCCAAACAGGAGCTCAGAGCCTTTGCCTTCGACGACGATAAAGGAGCACGCCAAAAAGAAGTCTTGCGAGAGTCTCATCTGTGCACTGTGGATGCGTCCGACGATCTTGGCCGTGCCGACGCCCTTGGCCACGCCGCTGAAACGGGTATCGACGAGACGCATTAGGCCACATTGCTCGGCTGTCTCAGGACTGACTATGAGAAGACTAATGTTAGGGCGTCGCCTCTATCGAGTTGTTTTTCTTTCTACTTACTGACGGTACTCTGGGCACCTGAATCGACGAGTGCAACGAGCTTTTGATGGTTGATTTCAACGTTAATGTATAGCCGGGTCACGCGTGCAAACGACTCGGGATTGTATTCCATCGCGGCCTCTAGGTTGGCCGCGATATTTTCCTGGCGGATAGCATCCTCAATCCGTTTCTGGGCCTCAATATCCATCGGGTCGTCGTGGATGGAGGACCGTCGCTGCTCGGCTTGCCGTCTACTTTGTTCCAATTGCTGCACCATCGCTGAAAACCGGGTCGGATCGTTCAGTGCCGCACGAGCCAATTCGGGATTCGTCTAAATATGAGTATAGAACAGAGAAATAGGTGAGTATAAAGCAAACGCTCATACTATCTTTTTTCCCCTACGTTGGCCAGTTGCTGCAGCAGACGCGGATCAGCCAGTACGTGTTGTCGCATGAGGTCAAAATTGGGATTCTGGTTACCGCCGCTTGTGTTGTTGCTAGACAAGAATGAACTATGTCAGCTTCGAGTTCGTGTAATCTCAAGAGCGGATCAGGTTTTACTTGAGAGGCACAGAGCGCTGTCGTAATAAAAGCAAATCATCTTGGGCAACGCCGTATTCCTCGAGGAGCTTCTTTGGCTCTGTCAATTCTTGGCCATTGTGGAAGAGTTGCTGATTTGCAGGCTCCATACCAGACTAGACAAAAGGGCGAACGCGTGGAATGTGAGCTGCTGTTGTTCTGTTTTATATTCTAGGTATGTGTACCTCGGTCTCGAGAAGGGCCTTCAGGTCCTCAATGGCCATTTGGCTGTCAATTTCCAGGTTGTAAATGGCATCTGTTTCGGTAGTGACAACAATTCTCATGGTGTTATAAAGAGGAGAGAAGAAAAAGGGAGGGGGTGTGTGCAAGTGGGTTTGCTGCCCGATTGTCACTCCGTTAGACAAAAGTGCATCTCATCCTTTGAAACACAGTTCATGCCCGCCAGAAATATACGAATATGATTACAAAAACAAAACTGTAGAAAGTGTGTGTATTGAAAGGATATCCATAGAAACAAAACAGAACGTTTAAAAGGGATCAAGCATAAAGTTATAGACTTGACCGACCGCGACGCCGAGGTTCTTAATGCAGGGCGTGTTGGTAGAGACGGTGTACAGGTTCGATAAAAGGACATTAATGCGCGCAGGCAGCATCGCCTTGGCGGACTCGACGGCCTCAGAGGGAATGAACTCAGTGAGGGGAATACGCACCGCAGTGGGGTGCTTGCTGTGATGCCTCCGTGGCCTGTCATGCTTCAAAAGGGCCACCACATCCTGGTGTCCGGCCTCGACCGCCATCTTTTCCGCCGTCTTGCCCATAATATTGCGCTTCGACACGTTGGCCTTGTGGAGCAGGGCGCGCACGATCTTTTCTTTGCCAGTCCAGCTCGCAAAATGCAGCGCAGTGAATCCATTCTGGTCGGTCTGGTCGACATCGCACCCCAGTGTCATCAAGACCCGGACGAGCTTGTCGTAGCCGCAGATCGTCGCGAGGTGGAGCAGCGTGTGCTGGTTCCGGTTTGTGAGCGAGAGCGCACCGCAGCAGCGCGTCTCGAGCCGCAGCGTGGAAACCAACGCAGCAATCACTTGTTCCTCGAGCCGGTTAATAAACAGCGTCTTGGCGTTATGGTACACGGCCATGGCTGCTTTGGTTGTGAGCATGTGGCGGTACTCGACCTGCCCGCCGCTCATCATGTTCGAGGACGACGAAGGCGCGGAGGGCGCGGAGTCCTTGCGATCCGAGTCGCCCTGGACGATGCGCATCGCGATCTGGCGCGCGTCCTCGACACGGCCCATGGTCTTTAGACCCACGACCTGCAGCGCGAGCTCCATCAGCGCGCGGTCGCTCTCGTCGAAATACGTAAACAGGACCACGTCCTGGCCCTCGAGCATGAGCGGATGCTCCTTGAACGAGACCACGACTGGGCCCGGACTCGCCGCGGGAGGCAAGATGCAGAGCAGCGTGTTAGAGCTCCAGCAATGGGTCGGGACCGCCGGGTTTTCGCCAAACAAGCAGGTCAGCCCCTCGTAAAAGTTGGAGCCGAGCACGGTGACCTCCGCACCGCCATAGATCGGTCCTTCGGAGGGGATCAATCGATGGAGGCGGGGTGGATTTGACGCTGTGGCGCGTTCGGCTGCATGCTTTTGCTGCATTTTGGCATAGATCGTCGAGGCCTGGAACTGCTGCTGGGAGCAGCTCATGTTGGGCCGTCGGCGGTGATGGTGGAGAGGCGAAGAGAGCGGGTTGCGAGACAAGAGGGCGTTGTGCTGTTGCTGGTCCGAAGAAAGGTCGGTCGGGGACGATGAGGGCGGGAGGAGGTGGTGCAGGGCAGGATTTTCGTGGAGTAGGTTGTAAAGCTCGCCTTGTGGTATCTGTTCTTGGTGCTGCAAGGCGTGGTGGAGGTTGGGTTGCGGGTGGTCCTGCTGGAGTTGGGACAGGAAGCTATGTTGTTGAGGAGCGGAGGAGGATGGGAGGGTGGATTCGGCAGCGATGCGAGACGGCTCGGCCGGGTGCTGCTGCTGTTGCTGCTGCTGCGGCCAGGTAAGCTTGGCGCTCATAGAGTCATCCTCGACCTGCGACGTCGGCGTGGGCGGCGTGGAAGCGACGGGACTCGAGACGCCCGAGTCGGTCTCGCCCTCGGTGGCTGGCTTCTTTTTCGAAGGATTGGACGCAGGCTCGGTCGGTTCAGACTGCTGGTCAAACTCGTTGCGAGTCCGCTTCCTTGAAGGAGCGGGTTGGGCAGCTGCCGCAGTAGCAGTAGCAGTAGCGGCCCCGGTTTGGACCTTGGAGCTCTTGTGGTCATCTGTGATCATGATGGGAGGCGATCGGCCGGTTGCTACCACGTGATTATGGGCGTCCTTGACGGTGAACACAATACTAAATAATAAATGAATTGAGCATCACTGATAGGTTGTCCGACTCTTGCTAGTGACACTTACCGGAATCCGACCTTCTCGCTATGATGACGACAGTAGCACGTTACGCGAGTGGGCAGGGTGACTTCTCCGTCATCAAACTCGACATATTCGCTGCAGTTGAACAACAGAATCTTGCGTCGTTCCTGTGCCATCACTTCTTCGTTGGACAAGTCTGGCAAGTCATGCGCAAACAATGCAGCGAGTTTCGCAGCGTTGCCTTCCTTGTTGGCTGCGCGCGCCACCTTGTTGTCCCGCTTGCGCTTCAAACGTTTGCGCTATTTCAAATGGAAAGGAGGAATTGAGCATGTCAAAATAAAGTATCGGGTCGCATACATACCTCTCTATGGACACAGCTGGTGCACATGATGATCTCATTATCCGGATGGCTGCTGCACACCACTGCAGCTTCGAGGTTCAAGACCTTGGAATCCGTCAAAGACGACTTGTCCGAGGCTTGCTTCTGATGCTTGCGTTTCAGCTTTTCCTTGGCCACCATGTGCTCCGGTAAACGGAGGTGGGACCAGTCGGTGGCGAGTTCGCCTGACGTGTTAATGAGCTGTAAGCAGACCTTAATCTGGGTTTCGACGCGCGACTTGGCGCCTGTGGGAGGCAGGCCCAAAACGCGGATGGTGCATGGGCTCTCGATCCTGCTCGAACTACAAGGAATCATCAATTTTGATATGCCAAGAAATTCTTAAAGAACTTACGGCACGATGAACTTGTTCTTCGTCGGGTCGAGCAGCAAGTTGTCGGGTGCGGTAAAGTTGGGATCGTGACCCGATTTAGAACCGTAAAGACCATTTTGCCTACACAAAGATATACATCATTCTGCTTTAGCCAAAAAAACCAAGCTATTTCAGGTCTTGTGACCCATTCAGCCTTTTACCCATGCAAGGCGGCCTGTGCAAGAAAGTCTTCGAAATTCAAACAGTTGCGAGCGAGCACTGGAATAGCATGCAAAAGCGGGTTGGCAAAAACCTATGGATAGTCTTTC
Source organism: Syncephalastrum contaminatum (assembly GCA_013461545.1). NCBI lineage: Eukaryota > Fungi > Mucoromycota > Mucoromycetes > Mucorales > Syncephalastraceae > Syncephalastrum > Syncephalastrum contaminatum. The sequence continues at coordinate 184,783 of VAFG01000192.1, forward strand.
AATAAATAGGGTTTAGATTAGGCATTTATAACCTACGTTGAGCAGAGACGAGTGCTGTCCATTCGCCGTCTCTTTGCCTTTGGATTTCGACTTCTTCCCAGATGATGTCGCTTTCGCATCAGCATCCGTCTGCTGCTCGTGTAGGATGAGCTGTTGTTGTTGCTGTTGCTGTGGGTCGTCCAGTAAGGGTGCCGTTATGCTGTCGGACCGTGGCTTTTCATCGTGCGCCATCATGACCTGAGAAGGATCGAGCACTTTTTTTTATGAGTCACATTGTTGCTTAGCAACACCTCGAATGAATTATTATAGCGTACCTGAGCTACCCTCGTGATTGTTGTGGTCAAGGACGTATTGCTGGGCGTTGTATTCGGAGACTTGGTTGAGCATGTGAAGAAAGTCGTCATTGGTGTGGTCGACAAAAGAGGATCGTTGTGAACTGAGGGATGTGCCGTCGTCTGCGTCAGGGGCAGGGTCTGTCGAGTCCATTGAGGGAGGCATAACAAGTATATAATGGACAAGAGAGAGGGAAGAAAAGAAAGACTAGTCCTCTTGTTTCCTTGTGAAAATAAAATATAAAGTATGAAAAAATAGAACAGAAAAAAAAAAGGTATAAAGGGCAAAAAGTGGCGACCCCCCACATCATCGTGAACGAGCGAAAGGCAGCGGAGTTTTCAAACTTTATTGAATGAAAATGACGAGGTGGAGGTAAGAGAGTTTGAAATGAATGATCGAAAATAAAAAATGATGAGATTGGGCAACGCTGCATTTTGTTGTTGATTGATATTGACGACCACAGTATTTTGTTTTTTTTTGCTTTTTTACAATGTTCGCTATTTACTGGCTGCGGGCAAACTCGACACGCAGAATGAGATTATCGTAGCCACGGCCGTTGATGGCAGCCTGGGCCTTCTCGGCATCATCCCGGTCAGCGAACGAGACAAAAGCGAAGCCCTTGCACAGGCCCGTCTCACGGTCGCGTGCCAGGTACACGCGAGCGATTTGACCAAAGCGGTAGAATAGGTCGTAAATATCGTTGTCAGTGACGTCCTCGGACAAGTTGGTGACGCGGAGGGTGGCGCTGTCATCGCGGCGGTTATCGCGCATCGTCTCGCCTGTCGCGGTGGCGCCCTTGCGCAGATGGGGCGGTACGTACGAGCCACCCGGACGGCCAGCATCCGCGCTTGATGCTGCTGCTTGGGCTGCTTCGGCACCTAGAATAATAAAGTTTTTTGGGTTCATGCTTGTGGTCAATCACATGCAAAACATGCAAAGGCAAACTCCATGTGAAATTTCATTCACTTACCAGCGTCGAGTTTGACGGACTCGAGCGAGTTGGTGATCTCGTCCAATGGCGGCAGAGTATCCTTGTAGGGGCACTTTGCTGTGAAATGTTCGCCTTTACAAATACGGCACATGACGTTCTTTGTTTTAGCCTGCCGACGCACTTGTTCTTGTGCTTCTTCGGCAGCAGCTTCATCCGCATCCTGATATGAGAAATTAAGGTAAGACAATGGCCACGATGAGTATATAATGATAGCATGGATAACATATCTCCTGATTTACCTTGCCAGTGTTAGAACCGAGCTTCAGGGGAATATTCTCACCGATAGTGGTGGTTGACATATCAGGGCCGGGTTTGTTTCCCTCCTCCTCACCAAATTTGGCCCACTTTTTACGCGCTGCCACTGCCTTGTTGACGTGTTCTGTCACCAGCTTGTTACGAATCTTGCGCGTCACCTAATCAGGGATTCATCTCATTTTAGCACGCCCGATTCTTCATTCATTAATCGTCATTGGTTGTACCTTGACTTTCTTTCCGTCCTCGTTTTCCCGATATTCAACAATGGTTTTAATGCCGTTTTCGTCAGTAAAGACCTTGGGCTGGTAGGCATCTGTCAAAAAGAGAGGCATTTAGAATGAGAAAACAGTAATGAAAACAGGGCACGATTCAAGTAGATTTATGAATTACCTTCTTCTTCTTCGACTTCGTCCGCCCAGGAATGCTTTGTGGGAGCTCTGTTGAGAATATGAGTGAAACAAGATCGATAAAAGATGGTACGATGGTTGCTTACACAGCGGCCATGGTCTATTATAGTGTTAACGTGTACCAGCTTTAAAAAATTGCGCACACTCGTCAAGAAGACGGAAATCAGCCACCCATGTAAGCCTTCTCATTGGCTGAAATCATCCAATCAAACCAATATAACTTTCCTGTCTCTCATCCAAATCAGAATGCATTTTGGTTCACACTACATGTCAGTATCTGTCGATCAAATTACAAATCTACAATAACATCTTGCGTTTGAAAGTAATTTTTCAGCTTCTCGGTGCAGCACAAATTACAAGTCAACCCATATTTTGCACCCTTTGGCTAAACTGGTCAATGATGTCACCAAGACACGACGCTGCATAGCGTCATGTCGTTTGATCTTCTAAACGATATATATGGAGAGTATATTGGATACGTAATAAAAAGCCTTATAGATATATAGCGTCTTATTTCATGACACCTGCCGCACCCTGCATGAAGAAGCGTGTCAGCAGGGCAGAAAGAATATCCCTGCGTTCGTTGGCACCTAAGCGCTGAAAAGCAGTATAGACAGATACGCCCTTTCGGTCTCGGATGCTGCCGAGTGTTTTGCCTGCAAAGGCGCCCTACCATAAACAAAAACACTCAGATAAATATACATTAACAAGATGATTGAGACTTACAACAGCTGCACCGGGGACGTTGGCAAAGATGAAGCCAAGAAGGGCACCTGCACCTGCACCCAGGCACTGCCAAATTGGCTTCACATGTTCCACTGCATGACAATGTCAGCTCAACCTTTCCTTTTCTTTCATTCGTCTGCCAAGCATTTCTTATTCTTATACATACCTTCGGGTCGCAACAGCTCCTCAAAGACGTTGCCGAACATGCGGTTGGCATCGTTAGGAGTGTTGCCCGGCGTAGCTTCTGACATGGGAGTTGCTTTCTGCTGCTTTCGGCGGGTTTGATCATACGTCTGTCGACGATGGGTGTCGCCAAGGATATAATATGCATCCGCTATAATCTGGAAACGTCGAGTTGCCTCTTGTCTCTCCTCGTCGGGTGTATTATCGCTCAGGCGATCCGGGTGGTGGAGTAGGGCTTGCTTCTTGTAGGCTTTTGACGGTTGCCAAGAAACGGGAAAACGAGGTGAGTGAGTGTCAAGAATAGCGCAGAGTACGTTTCAACCCACCTTCGCGAATGTCGGCTTGGCTGGCTGTTTCTGAAATTTCAAGAATGCCATAGTAATCGGGGAGTTGGCTTAACATGTTCAAGAGTGATTAGGAAGGAAGCTGGGAAGAAAGATAAAAGTATGATCGTGTCACGATCCAGTGCCCGTTTATGCCCCTCATCCTCCGCAACTGCATTAGAAATGATGTAATCCAAAAGCGGTATATCAGAGAAAAAGGGCACTTGCATGTGTACCTTCTTAGTATTCTCTCTTTTATATCTTCTGCCTACTATCGCTATTATCGTTATTATCGCCATCTGGGCTCCTCACTCTTACATCGCAAGGGTGGATTTCATCCTCGTCTCAATCCATGCTGATGCTGGCATATCTTTGTCAGTACGCCAAGAATTTGCACACCAAATATGGCGACTACAGTCTAACCATTCGTATGATATGTACGAACAGGAGCATACGATATGTAGCAGGATAATCATCATCCTGGAGCTGCATGTAGCTGTGACAGAACTAGACCAATTCATCTGGTCTCATTCCTATCCAAAATGTTTTACAACGGGGACATCTTTATTTCTTTTTGTCGCGTATTTTTCGACCTAGACCCCACCGAGACCGCTTCTCGAGGGTCTCTGGAGGGGCAGCACTACTGCTACTGCTCGGTTCTGATGACACCGGCGTAGAAGAGGGTTCCGTATAATTGCGGTGGTGCGGTGGGGGCGGTGTATGCAACTGAAATGAAGGATTGACAACGGGAGTGGAAAGGGAAGGGTTGTTACAGGCGGGGGAAGCAGGAATGGACGGCGACGGCCTGCCGTTCGCCACATCGTGAAAGTTCATTTTGTTTTGGAAGACATCCAACGACTCCATATCGAGATTAACAGCCTGGTAAAAAAGTACATAGCCCGACCCGCTGCCCGGCAAGTCGCCAAAATATTTCTGAATCTCATCTTCATGGATAGGCTACATAGAACACATAAGTCTGCTGCGTGGTTTTCCAAATGAGATACTTGCCGTGACAACATCATCATCAAAGAGGATCCATTGGTTGTTGCTCTTGATAATGGTCACATAGTGTCCATGGTGAGGTCCACTGCCAATGTGGATGACGCATGCCCAAAGTTCATAAAGCCGATCCGCGTCATCGGTATCATCGCACTAATCCACTGTCAGCCATGGTGGTATGTATGCTCGTCTTTTGGGCTTACCGTGTTGAACAGTCGCAGCTCAAACGGGAAAACGACGCGATAGGTCAGCTTGATGTACTTTTGAAGTTGCTCTTGGTATTTGAACCGTTTTAAATGAAGCGCCAGAATGTTGGGCAGCTTCTTGATCTTCATCCTTCGCTCGGCTTCCTGCAAGCCACGACAGACGTCGCAGAAATACTTGTTTTTGTGGCAGAGCGTTTCGCTCGCAGAGAATTGGCGAAGGCATGATGTGACGGAGGAGTTCATTTCGACGTCGATGGACAGGTCCATGAAGGATTCATCTCGGCTGGTCACCGTCTCGCAAGTCAGGCACCGCGTTTCATTTGAGAAGACACCTTCAAAGAGCTGATGAACCCATGTTACAGGTGCAGTGGTTGCCTGAGGATCCTTGTCCGAAGCTAATATCCTTGAGCGCATGAACTCGCTGAGTAGTGATATGCTTACCTTCATCGGCCCGTGCTTGCTTTTCCCCGCCATTCTTGTCCTTTTGATACTTTTCAACGTCTTCTGCAATACTGTTCAGAAGATAATTCAGAAATTCATGCGCATCCTGGTGCATGCTTGACCGAAATAGTTCTGAATGACGAGTTCAATTACTGCCATGTTTATATCTAACTAGTCCCGCTTCACACTTACCGTTTTCTTTCTTGACCTTGTTTATAAAGTTGACAGGTGCAACGACACCCGTCTTCTTTCGGTGGGTCGATATTTTCCAAAAGAGGTCTTTGAGGGCAGCAAAGAGGGTGTCCTCCATACCCGGCGCTAAGTGGAGGTTACGGGCATCGCTGTCAATGGGATTGCGCGGGGAGGTCACGACCGAGGCGGTGGAGCGAGACTGGCCATTCACGAGACCATTCGTTGGAGTGGCAATGCCGGGAGAGTTAAGGTTAAGACCGGGTGAGCTGGGATGACTGCTCAGAGGTGAAGGAGGGGGCGGAGGAAGAGCAATCGGGTAGTTGGTCACGCATTCCCGGAATGGTTTGCAATAATAAAGTGCTTGAATGACAGAGTTGCTGTAGCTGTAATGATAGGAGAGATTAGGTGTGAGTTCATGAGGGGGGTGGGGCTGAATAGTTTACGTACCAGGTATTGCCAAACTATATATAGACAACAAAATGGCGAATAAAATAAGAGGGAGCATGAGCACGCATGTAGCATAGGAAAGACAGTAATTACGTTTTCTAAACCAAAGTAACGTTCACCTTCGTCTAGTAAGTCAGTGTCGATGGTGGGCTTTCCGGATTGGCCCTGGAAATGAGTAGGTTAGGTAAGCAAAACAAAAAAGAAGGTGGCAAGAAAGCAAAGGCATAGAATAGAAAGTTACCAGGCCCATCCATTTGAAGAATGAGGTACTCGTCATGTCAATGAGAGAGCATTAATAGGATAGTATAGTAGAAAGGGAAAGGAAAAGATTATATAAATAAATGTATAATATAAGAGAGGGTGCGCAAGAGAAAAAGAGAGAGAAAGAAGGAACGAATGAAGGGTCCGAGATGACCTGAATAGGCAGGATTTGTTGCTACACCCTCTACAATTTTTGGGTTTTTGCTTTACACGCCGACCCTTGCCAACCTTGCTCTTCTTGGCAAGTGCACATACTTGCTACCTCTTCTTTCTTGACTTTTTCCTGTCATCTACCATTGCCAAATAACCTTATGCAATTATGGGCAGACGGAGTAGTGCCCTTCCAAATTAACGTGGCGGAAACAGATGCCATGAAATATACAAGATTTTCATCCCGTTGGCACGGAAACATGATCTTTGTGCAACTTGAACCTCGTTTGCATAATTAGCCCTTCTTTCAAATGCTATGTAGACATATACATGAATTATTACATTGTGCTATCGGAGCCAGACGGGCGTTTCTTTTTGCCTTGCAATCACCATCCATGCATACATACATGGGATCATCCCCTATGTTTTACCCTGGCGCTTCGCGCTTACGCTGATTGCTGTTTGTATCAAGTCAGACCGGGCAATGTACATACATGATGCTGCTGAAGCAGCAGTGAGGTCATTATGGTAGATTAATGAGCGCTGAATTGTATTTGAGCTCTCATGGATAAACAAAATATAAAAAGATGCACCCGACGTTTATATAAGATCTCAGTTGTCTTTCCTCCCTCCTCCTCCTCCTCCTCCTCCTCCTCCTCCTCCCTTTAAGAACTGTTCTCCTCCATAGCAGCAAATCACCAGCACAAAGGTATCGAGCAGAGACCCGAGTAATAGTTCAAATTCTTGGATTACCTGAGAACGTGCTAGTATCTGTGCTGAAGGTAGACTGGGTTTGAAGAGCAAATCGAACCCCATGGGCATTTCCGCTGACATTCTCTCCGTACGTGAATATCAAAAATCATGTTGAACTATTAAGATACAGCAGTATAGTTCTTCATATTTCAATGCACTCACACATTATATTCCATCAAGGACGGAAGTAATTAAATGTCTCTTGTAGAAGCTGGTAAGCCCAGGCAAGGACTAGGCAGCCCACTATTGTTCGAGCAATTGATCTAATGCCATGATGTTTTCAGAACATTATTTTAGGTTTAAAGGTCACTTTGTAATTGCTCAGAGGTTATGCGTTTCCATTTGTGGATTGGTTAATGATTTATATTCGAACGAATAGGACCATAGAGGTACTTTATTACACCGGACAAAATTCTTGTCATTCGCGGAGCAATCTAGAACAAATTGCATTCGTAGCCGAACGTATCTTTTCGGGGACCTTATTTCTTTTTATCTTGACAGTAGATGGAAAGAATGCTGGTTGCTAAAGTAATCCTCACATCAAAGCGAGACCAAACGCAATTTGCGCATATAAATTTCAAAGGCTGCAAACGATAGCTCACAGCATAGTTTTATTTCGACTGGGCTTCACTTTGATATCAACGACACTATCTGGGTGTCATTGAATGAAACAGCCGAAAATACAAACGAAAACAATAATGAAGCACGTGCCTCATTTGGAAGGTAGGCATGCATTCTCAGAGCCTTGAAGAGAGTAACAATACCTATATATGCGTCAAAATGAACGCATGCGCGCATATTTCATTGTCAGGCCCTACTTTTGGGCGAGTCTGAGTGTCTTGAGTGGAAATATATACGGATTGTCTTTTTGTAAAGGGTGAAAGGTGATTAGGAGTATTGCAGCTCCTCTTAAACTCTAGTGTGTCGGCCAATGCACAGACCATTTCCCCCGCATTCGAATAATTACACTGAAACTAAAAGCACGCCACTCTTCTAAGTAAACCCTAAGGGGAAGACACATCAGACACCATCGTTCTTTCCTCCCTTCAACTCGGTGTATTATGTATAGATGAATTACCGCAGATAAAGTGTGCATCAACACATAACGCACTACTCGTCTCCCCACCCCATTCGCGTGGTATGCAAATCACTTCCACTCCCAACAGCCCATAATATTGCTGATGGATATCTCATCACGCTGGAAAAAAGAAAGCTTACTTTTCTTGTTCTTTTTCGTGGGTTTTAGCATACATATTCTCTTTAGATCTTTTGTCTGTCTCAGCAGCCAGTGTTAAAGTAGGCTCGAGCTTGTTTACAGACTTCGGATACACTAACCTGCTTGCATGTGGCCGCAGCAGTCTATTCTCCAAAAAGACCCGTGCATACAAAAGAGTGATGCATTTACACGCTCTCCATAAAATATGGAAGTCGGAAGACTTGCAGATTTGCCTCTAACAAGTTTGCTTCGGGCCATGGTTATTTTCTACTCTAATAACTATTAATAAGATGGCGCTGGTATAAGAGGCGACGTGCTACAAGAAAGACAGCGGTGGCTGCGAGAAAGAGACAAATTAAATCTTACTGTGATCAAGACGCGTTGTCGATCTTTTCCCTCTTCACCACTTCTCGTACTGTAGTCTGTCTTGTGATGGTCGCAATGGAGTTCTGACTTTTATACTTCTTTCCTGGAGGATTCGCTAGCCCCTGTGGATCTCTACACGAGCTGGCGAGACAGTAGTAAATAATGGGTGAGCTCGTCAAGTGGACAAGAAACACCGGCATATAAAAGGACATGAGATATGCCCGCCCATTATTGAACGTGCGTGCCTAGACTGGAAATAAGAAGAAGAAGATGTGGTAAAGAGAGCAGCTGCTTAGGTAAGTGGGTACGACACCTCGTATTCTATACTCAAAATAATATTGTAGGCCAGATCACATGCCTTTTTCCATTGCAAATAAGCTCAATCCTCGATTTGTATGTGTAGAGTGACTAAATAATAGATAGTGGCAATAGTAAGTGTTATTTCAAGGTATCGGGGATGATTGAATTACCTTTTTTTTCTGCTGTTGAATAAGGAATGGAAACCAAAGGAAATGACAGACAGGCATTTTTAATTTTCTTCCCGCAGCCATGAGTAGCAAAGACCCAAAGAGTCCCACACCTGACACTCAAGAAGTAGAAACCACAGAAAAAAAGACGCAGGACGTTGAAGCGAACAAAGACGATGCCCAGCCCTCTCCATCGGCCAGTGATCCACACGTAGACACCCATAAAGAAGAACAAGACGACACATCCAAAGAATCAGCGGCGGATCGTTCAGACGATCGTTCTGCTACCGCCGAGGACAAAAAAGAAGACAAAAAAGAAGATAAAAAAGAGCAAGAAGCAGTTGGATCGTGGGCAGCTGCATGGAATGAACAGTACCAGACGTACTACTGGTGGAACACCGTCACCCAGGAAACCACTTGGGAGAATCCATACGAGACTGGTCGAGCCGTCGCGCCTCTGCCACCTTCCGAAGGTGAGGCACCTCTGCCTCAAGAGCCAAGTGATATTGCACAGCAGAATACATATGCCTACCAGGCCTACTTCAACACACGTACCGGTAAATTCCAGGCCGCGAGCGACGTGGATCGGCTGAATCCCGAACGCATGTCGATCGAGAATCGTGCCAAGCGGCAAATGCAGTACTACTTTGACGTCGACGCTTATACCGAGCAGCGGAACCAAGAGCGTATGGCTGCTCAGGCAGGCCAGAAGCGACCGCTCACCAAACGCGATATCGAACGGTTCAAGAAAGCCAAGCATGAAAAGAAGATGAAACGCGCACGGGAATGGCTGTGCGATTAAGAAGAAAATAATAATAGCTTTTTTTTTTCTTTTTCATTATGTAAACCAATCTTTTCTCATTGTTTTGTTTGAAAAGTTTGAGAGGGAAAAGCAATCGTATGTACAAAGTAGAAACAATAAAATGAAAGAAAGACAGAAAATACGCTATTACTCGTTGATCTTGGGTCGCTTGGACGGATCATAATACTCATCATACTCGTCGTCGTATTGCAAGTCCTGGAAAGCACGTTTGCCATCCGAGGTAAGCAGACCATGCGCGGGCGGCATGAGTTGCACTGGTGCTGTCTCCTCAACAGCTGCCACTGCAGGCGGTTGCGGTGCCTTGCTCAAGGCGTCGCTGGTCTTGAGCGCCTTGGCAGCGCAGAGCTTGTTGAATTCGGTCTCGAGCTCGATGCCCATCTGGTACACCACGTCGTCCGGCAGATTGAATGTGTAGCAATTGATAAAGACCTGCTCCGCGTCCTTGAGCAGCTGGGCCGGCTCCGTATACTTGCCCTGTTCAAACTTGGTTCGCATCGTGCCAAAGTCCATCGGGTGCTTGATGATGTCAAAATAGGTCGGCACCTGGAGCAAGACGGGATCGACGGGGGCACCAAACGCATAGTAATGCGGGTGGTTTTGGAGCTTGTCGAGCACCTGCTTATACTTGCGTAGCTCGGCCTTGGCCCCGCTTGCCTTGTTGGAGGAAGAGGAAGAGGAGGCTTTGCTACTGCCAGACGCAGAGGGGCGCTGGGCCGCAGGCGATGCGGACGACGACGCTGCTGCAGTCGTTGTGGGCGGTACTTGTTGCTGCTGGCGCACCTGTTCTTCCTTCTTTTGCAGCGCAGGCATCTCCTTGTTGAGCAACTTTTCGAGTACCTTTGCGTTCTGCGACACGGGATGGTCAAACCCGTTAAAGGTGTAGCAGTTGGTCAACATGAGCCGGATATCATTCTCAAATTCCTTGACCGTTTTGTACTCGCCCCGCTTCAGTTTCGCTTCACTATAAAACAAAGTGAGTTTGCTATGCAACTGCATTGTTCTGTTGACTTACACTGTGCTTAGATCCATCGGCTTCTTGATAATCATAGGGTAGTGAGGAATACCGAGCGCGATCGGGTCCACTGGCTGCAAGAAGGCAAACGCCATTTGGTGGTTCACAAACTTGGAGAGCAGCGACTCGACCTTGGCCTTAACCTGGGGTGCCATCGTCTTGGGCTCCTTGGGTGACACAGGCGCAGGTGAAGGAGCTGAGACGGGTGTGGCCGCGGCAGGAGTCGCCGGAGCAGGACTGACAGAAGGCGCAGGCACAGGTACAGGGGCAGGCGTCTTGCTGCTGCTGCTGCTGCTGGATTTGCTAGGTGCTTTGGCCTTGGACGGCGTCTTGCTGCCACTCGTGCTAGCAGGCATATGGGTCGGCGTGGACGCCTTGGGCGAGGCGCGAGCAGGCGACGACGACGACGCCGTGGCATCCTTGACACGATGACGCAGCTCCTTGCCGATATTGCTATTGTAATACTTTTCGAGCCGCTTGCCTTGCTCGTACGCAAACGTAGTCGGTTTGTTGTACGCGAAGCAATTGGCAAACACAAGCCGGATATCGGCGTCCACGTCCTGCAGGCTAGTATACTTGCCCGATGCAATCCGCTCCGAGATGGTCCTCAAATCCATCGGCTTGGAAACGACCTTGAAGTAATCCGGCAAGGCCTCCGGGTCGACGGGCTCCCTGAAAAAGAGTGACGCGTCATGAGCCAGAAGCTTCGTCACGACCTTGGTGACGAGGGCAAAGTCGTCCCCGACCAGCATGCCCGGCTCGCCAAACTGCTGCCGCCAGAGCTCATTAAACAGGGTTTCCACTTCCTTGGCCTGCTGCCCGATCCAGGACGTCACGTCGTTGAAGCGGTAGCAGTTCCAGAAAATGAGGCGCGTCGTTTGCTCAAACTCGCGCAGCGTCGCGTACGCGTTCTCGTTGAGTTTCCGCCGCAGTGTGCCGAGATCCATGGGCCGCTTGATGATTTCATAATACTGCGGGATGTTTGGGTCCACCGGGTCATAAAAGGGCGGCGCTGCCGGGTGGTTCCACAGCTTGTCGAGGATGCGATTGCACTGCTGCTTGTTCTCCTCGGTCATGGTTGAGCCGACAGCTCCGTTCACCTTGGCTTCTTTGGGAGGCTTGGATTGGGCAGGAGTAGGTGCGGTTGCTGGTTTCGCCGGGGCCGGCTTGGCCTGTGCCTTGGGCTGGGGCGCTTTGGGAGGCGGGGTCGGCTTTGGTTGCGGCTCGGAAGCCTTGACCGCTGTGGGCTGTTTGGCCTGTGCCGGTGGCTGCCCAGGTTTGGATGGTTTGGCAGGCGACTGCTGCTGCTGTTGCGGCTGCTTAGACTGCGAAGGACTGGCGGCGGCGGGCTTGGTGGGGGGTCGATGATTGGATTTCGAAGGCTGCGTGGGCGAAACCACAGGAGCCGGGGAAGCAGAAACAGTAGGCTTGGATGGAGTCGAGGTAGGCGTAATAGAAGAAGAAGAGGATGGCTGCGGTTTGTTGGACTGTTTGGCCTTGGGAGGCGAGGCATGCTTCTTGTCACCAAAGTACTGCCGCCACGCCCGGGTATAGTCTTCTTTGAGAAGCATGCCTTTCTGGTAGACATAGGACGGCGGCGCGTTGAACGAGAAGCAATTATTAAACATGAGCTGCATATCCGCATCAAACTCGCTCGCAGACGTGTAATGATTGTGCTTGAGCTTGGTTCGGACCGTGCTCAAGTCCATGGGCTGTTTGATCATGGTAAAGTAATGCGGGATGCCTTGCTTGATTGGGTCCACGGGCTGCATAAACTCGTACGCGTGCTCGCTTTCGATCGTACGCGCCAAGACCGCAATGCACTTTTCTTTGGTCGTCTTTTCGCGTTCGGGCTTGGGTTCTGCTGGTTTGGGGGGCAGCGGCGAAGGCGTAGGCGTGGCGGCCGACGGGGTGCTCGTCGTAGGTGCTGCTGATGGCGGAGGTGCTGCAGGCGCATGAACCACCGTTGTGCCCTCGGACGCGGAGGGTTCGGGCCGGGTGTGCGCGATGGTGGTGCCCTCCGGCATCGATTTGCCATCCTGTGCGGCCTTCTCATTCTCCTTGTCCAGGATGGCCTGGAGTTCTCTTTCAAACACGGTCTCAAGCGCCTGGCCTTCATCATACACGAACGTGCCCGGGCCGTTGTACGCAAAGCAATTGTTGAGCATCAATCGAACGTCATCCTCGAGTTCAGTAAACTTGGTGTACTCGCTCGACTCCAGCTTTTCCCGGATACGACGCAGATCCATCGGGTGTCTAAGAAGAGGTAAGTTTACATTGTAAACATGTCTGTGCTGTTGACTCACTTGATAATCTTGTAGTAATCCGGCGCGCCATCGTTAACCTCGTCCACGGGCTGCATAAACGGCGCGGCCGAGCGGTGACGCTGGAGCTTGCCCAGCAATCGTCGGCACTTTTTGAACTCGCCCAGGGACATGTTGTCGGGTTTGCGGGTCGAGAGCTTGGGCACAGCAGGGATGGCAGCTTTTTCAGGAGCGGCAGCAGGCACAGGAAGCGGGTGCTTGGTTGATTCGACGGGCATAGGTTTCTTCTCCGTCTTGCCGTTGACGTCCTTCTGCTTGTCTTTCGGAGTTGCAGGCAACGGCGGCGGCGGCTGCTGTTGCTGCTGCTGCTTGGGCTTGTTGAGCTTAAGAATAGGCGGAGAAGGTGTCGGGGGTTCAGAAACGTCTTCTGGAATGTCCTGTACCTGTAAAAACAAACGTTGATAAATCAGGTCACCTGATATTAAACAAAATTCTTGTATGATCCTTACCATCAAGGCCGGCATACGGATGGTCACTTTGAGACCGACATCGGCAGGCTTGAAGAGGTATTCGCAGATCTGGAGCAGGTTCTTGCGGATGCAGTGGTCGAGCGCGACGCTCTTGCTCGTACTATTATAATATAAAGGTGAGAAAGGGCAACACCTAATTCGACTCCCTGGACTTACTTGAGAAGATCCCAGAGCTCCTGCTGGAGCTCAGTGTTGTTTTCGAACTGCTTGCGCAGGTTCTCGAGGTTGGCGATTTCTTCGGATTCCGCCGTCTTGGCCATCTTCCAGCGGTCCTCTTCGAGCGGCGCCCGGCCCTCTTCTTCCGCAAACTCTTCAACATAGCGGTTCTGGAATACATCTGCCTTCTCCTTCATAGCAGGGCCGAGCCAGGCCAGCATGGCGCGCGTGACATAATGCGAGACGTGCGCGCAAGGATCGTTCACAATGAGGCTCAAGAGATACTCGACAAGCTTGTTGTCGTTCAGACCGCGCAGGACGATCAGGCTATCGAGTGCGCATAGACGGATGCCGATATAATTACCGTACCTATTCTCTTGTCAGATGGACATTGCTATTACGCATAGCATTTTGATTACCTCGTGTATTGGACAAATAGACTCCAATCGGGTTTGATAATGTCATTGAGCATCAGCTTGGTGAGGGTCTGACCACACATCGTCAGCAAACGTAAGTATTTAGGGTATACGACAGCAGTACCTTTAAGCAACTCATGGTGACCACATTGTGATAGGTGGGAATGACGCAATCCAAGGTGCGGAACCGTTCGATCTCGGATACGGCTGCCTCAAGGAGCTTTTCATTTTCCGGGTCATCCTGCTCCATGTTGTCCGAGACGTCCTGTGTGGGTATAAAGGCGTCGCCAAGGGCAGAAATGATAGTCGCAATGTAGTAGCCGTCTGAGAACTCGTTGCCGATATTGTCATTGTACTTGAGCAAGTCCAACAAGAACTGGCGAACTTTAGCTGGCGTGCGGCCGTACGGATCGCGGACCTGTGAAAACGCAATGACAACGCCTTTCTGGACAAAGTAGTCAGGCAAAGTGGAGAAGTTGTTCGGCTTGGGAATCACGGGTGCCAGCGGGATGTGCGTATCTTGGTCGAGCTGGCTTTGGTTGGTCGGGAAGCAGAACCGCGCAATGAACATTTTATAGAGCTGATGAAGGCCGACGTAATTGAGCGCTGCACCACCACACTGAGGTGATAATTGGCCGATGAGTATCCGATAAGTATCTAAAAGTATCCAAAGAGAGCAGTTTGCAAATGACTTACCACTGCCAAGGCGTAAGCAGCCTCCATTCTGATCTTGTAGAAGCACTTGGGGTCTAGCACAGCACGGAGCAAGCTGGTGGTGGTGGGCAAGGAGGGCATGTGTTTGAGCGCCTCAATAGCCTACAACAAACAAAGCATGAGTCGTGGTTCACCCTTCCTTGAAGCAACCTACATCATATTGGGCAACGACATCACGGTCCTTAGTTAGTTGGCCTGCCCACATGTAATCGGGTTGGGAGAACTCGATTGCGCACAGCCATTCAAAGTCGGCGTCGAGACGGATCCAGTCAAACATGGCGCTCGCCGCACCGCTCGTGTCTTCCTCGTCCTGACCCCATTCAACGACCTTCCACTGCTCACGTTGGACTGGGTCTTCAAAGACGGGCATACCTAGACCTAGTGCAGGAATGATACCGAGCACGTTCGTCGTGCCTCCTTCACCGTCCTCCTTTTCCGCATCTTCTTCCGCTACCGCAGCGGCCGCTGCAGCCTGTTTGGCCAAGAACCGCTTCGTGTTTCGACGGATACGCTTGTACTTTGTGTTAAACTGGACCTCAAACTTGTGCTTGGCGGATTGGATATCGAGAATGTGCTCGTAAGGCGTACCATCGGCTTCGTGGATGCGGACGGTCAGATTGCCGGTGAACATGGGCGCGGCCATGTCGAGATAGTCGACGACGCCTTCCATGTCGAGGGTTGCGGGTGACTCCTTGGTTTTGGGTGGGCCCAAGCAGCTGTTTGTATTTTCCTGGCGCATGTAAAACTCGACAACCATCTTTTTGCGGTTAAAGTGGAACGAAAAGTGGAACTTGGGGCATCCCGAACGATAGACCCACTGGTCGGCGAAAGTCTTTGTGTCAAAACCGCTGACCTTGCGGCAAAGGCGCATAAAGTAGTGGGTGCCGAGCGCGTTGTTGACGAGCTCGCCACTGATGGCGGAGACGAGAATCTTGGGTATCACGCGCGAAAGACCGAGTGTAGCGCCGCCCTTGCACATCCGCTTGTCGAGCATGTACAGCACAAGCGGCGCCTTTAGCTCAATGAATTCAAGATCTTCTGGGTCCAGCGGGGATGGCAAGGCCAGGTTGTATAGCGGTGGTCGATTAATATCAAGTGAACAACAGAGTTCCATGTCCTAGGTTGTATAAGCATCGACCCAGAAAAAATCGCATGCATCTGCACTTACGCGTTTCATTCGTAACCGGAATTCACTGTTGCCGAGGTGACGTTTGATAAAGAGTGCGCCCATGAGGTTGGCCATGCCATAGATGAGCCAAGCATCTGCCCAGTCCTTTTGTACAATGTGTATGCCAAACCATTGTTTCGCCAGCGCCAGGCTGAGTATCCGCCGCGTACTGTAGGTCTGATCAATGATCTCGGGTGGGTGCAGTAATCGCGAGCTACAGAATACATATTTGGTTTCCTTTTCCTTTCACCTTTTTTCTTTTCGAAATTACCTGCAGATAGCGAGTGATGCGCTGGAAGCGGTATCGGTCCATGCATCTTCGACAAACACAAGTTTGTAGTCAGAGAAGGGGTAAGAACCGTATTCTTGTGCATAAAAATGCATAGCCTGATCCCAATGGTTTTTTGTTAAAGCAATTCTATCAATGCTGCTTATAACTTACGTGCATGAGAAATGAGCAGCTAACATTAAGCTCTTCTTCTTGACCGGGCAAGGCAAAGGCATAAATGGTGGACATCATGTTGATCTCGGCGAGCAGACTCTGTTGCTGGTTTTCGTCGAGATTCGCACCGGTCAGGACTTCCTCTTGGAGTTGCGCGGGTGTCAATTTGATAGTCTCAAAGGGGCCAATGGCAAAACCAATGAAAGGCGCTGCGGTCGGCACGGGTAGATTGTAGCGCACGATCTTCTTGTTGGCATCCAATGGATGAATAACCTAGAGAAAAATAAATCGAAAATTGATGAGAACACATAAATGAAGAGACACTGTGTCAAACTTACCTGTTCCACGACTTCGCCGGAGCAGACGACCACGGTCGGGTATTCTTCCTCGTCCATCATGATATCGCCATCACCATCGGGAGTGGCGAGCGAGCCAAGTTTGGCGGGCACAATGAATTCCATTTCCCATGTACATCGCTCATGGATACGATCGATGCAGGGTAGCCATGCACGGGTTGCTCCGGGTAACGGCTGGCCGACGGTGTAGACATGATGATACCGCTGATGAAAGAGGGAATAGGTGAACATCATAACATGCTGAAATGTGTTGTGCTTACGTAAGGAGCAACGATCTCGTCGGGTTCGACAAAGACGAGACCCGTTTTCGGATTTCGCAAGGTGAATTCGATGCCAATGACAATGGGCGCGTAAGTAGGTGCTTTGTGTGTGGGAGCGTTCTCGTCCTGCAAGTCTAAATACAGTGGTTCAGCATTCTACCAAATCATGAATAGACAATGAATTCGCACCTGTTTGTGAAGTGGTGCTATGCAGATACACATCGCTTGTTAATAAGCGTGCTTCTGATTCGGACATCTATTGAAAAGACCTAGTCAGCAAAGGACGGCAGAATTGAAGATAGAAGAAACGGACCTGCTGAATACAGTCTGGGGGTATGGAGACGCGAAGTTCGCCCTCGTCTGCTTCTCGTAAGGCGGTGAGGTATCTGCTTTTGTAAACGTGATGATGGCCAATCGTAGAATTCGCATCCAAATTGAGTTCAGAGACGGGATCGCAATAAGCATGTTGGACAGGTTGGCCATTAACGGTGGTGCGAGTGACGTCTTTGAAAAAGGTTTAACTGGGAGTCGAAATGAATAGAAAAGGAGCTTACCGAGTTGTCGACAATTGATGCGAACCGTATTGAGTTTGTTGTGCGTAGGGTGGATCGTCAGTTCTGCCGAGCCCTGAAGAGTCGATTCTGTCAGCCCAAGTCATCTTCTATCTTTTTATTCTACCTTTATTTGCCGTCGACTCGGATCCACTTCTACAACGAACCGCTCATGACTCGTAGAAAAACCAAAGAAAGGGTTTGTCAGCCTTGTCTGTTTCCAGTATTTGAGTAGAATACTTATAGAGTGAAAGCCTTTTTGGGGGCGTCTCGTTGCATCACAGCTTTCGTCTCTCTCTCGGCAAGGCAGCAAAAGCACACACTTGGAAGCAGAGCAAAAGATCACCTTCTTGCTGCCGGACTTGCAATTTTACCCGTGACGCGCTGAGCTGATCAAATAATTCACTCCATACAAATATTTCATTATTTTCATTATCCTAAATTACCCTATCGATTCATCCATTGTTTTCTTTACATAAGCCATCTACTGAAAGAGAGAGAGGGAGCAAGTGGATGGGGTTATCTCCCATGATAACAGGTACACATCGTCAGCTGAGCATATGGCTCGTTTCTTGTATGTACGCATGTGCACATATTTGCTTTGGTAACAAACATTAAAAACGCCACTGAGCATTTATTTTGCCGATTTTACTTTGGTTTGGACTGGTTCCAGGCGTTTTCACCAAAAAAAAAGGTGGAATAAAAAGGAGCGAACGCTTGCACATATATCAGTTCAGGAACAAGACACACACAGAGGACTGGCGATCCGTGCCCCAGGAGCAGCACAAGCTAAGCCATATACGGTATCTTATGCCATTAACCATTCGCTGTGATGCGTTCCACCGCTCTGAATGACACGCTTCATGTGTTTCTGGATTGATCATGTAAAAAATGCGATGCAAAGTTTATTTGTATATGTAAAGAAAGAAGAGCAGAAAAAAAAAGCAATTAATAGTCCTCGTCATCCTCGTCGTCATCCTCGTCGTCGTCTTGTTCGTCCTGATCCATCAAATCGTCGTTGTCCTCGTCTTCACTTGCGTCATCTTCTGCGCCGCTCATGAAACCATCCACATCCTCGTCGTCCGACTCGCGCTCTGCATCATCATCCGAGTCCTCCTCGACATACACGTTCTGGGCATGCTCAGTACCCTCCTGGTCTGCGACAAACTTGGACCGGATCTCGATTTGGTTCTGGATGAGGTCGAGGCGGCCCTGCAGGGCGAGGAGCTTGGGGAAGACCGAGAGGCGAACGTCGAGGGCCTGGTAGAAGCCAGAGAGCTTGTAGACGAGATCGGGGACGGTCATCAGGTAAGTGGTATGGACCATCAAAACAATGCGAATCCAGACCATGAGTCGTGACGCACGGTTCGGGCTCTCTTGGAATCGTGCAATGAGCTCGTTGAGCAAGGGAATGATATAGGCGGTCGGGACGCGTTGGACGGTGGTCTGGATGACTTCGGGTTTGTTGTGCTCTAGACAGGCCTCCAACAGGGCGCGGTCGTTGGCATGGAGGGCTTGGGTGAGGACGGTCTGGAGCGAGCCGGCTGAAGGCACGAGGCCCTTGTCGGCCTTTCGCTTGGTGGAGGGCTGGGTGCCGTTCTCTTCGACGTGCATTTCTTGCAGCTTTTCTTCGATGGACATGTCGGGCTCGGCCATCTCGACATCTTCCTTCATGGTCGGATTCTGGATGGCAAAGTCGGTGGCGCCCACCACCTTGACAGACGACTCATCATACTGCTTTCGTGATGCTTTGACGTTCTCTGCTGCGGCCGACTCGTCGTTGATCAGGAGATTGCCCGCGGGTTGGCGTGTTAACACAATGTCACTCAGGATATCACCTGTGCTCTCATTGACGTATCGCTACAAGACTGTGAATACCATGCGATATAAAACTTGAATTTTGTACATACCACAGTCTCAAACGAAGGACGGACACTGGATCCACGCGCAATCATGATAGACTGGCCATAGTTATCCGAGACAAAGGTGGCAGACAGGATGGGAATCACAGTGTCTTCGGCTTTGCTCGACACAACCTTGACAGTCGAGTCGGTCTGACGCGTGATACTTCGTGCTGCTTTCCGTCGGCTGGTGGGAGTAGCCTGCGAGGATGCATTCCGCCAGAGACCGACGACGCCGTCCTCGGCCACGGCCAGCACGGTGGGTTCGGTGCTGCTAAAAGCGACGTGGGTGGCGTTGTCTTCCAAGGTGAGGACGGTCAGGGTGGTTGTGTTGGTGTTTGTGGATTGAGCGTCCCAGACGTTCACGTAGCGGTCGTCCTCGGCAATGGAGACCAGGATATCATCTTGCCTAGAAAAGGCGAGTTCCCGTATGGGGCTGGCGTGGCCCGAGAACTTTTTGATGACCTTGCGCTCTCTTGCGTCCCAGAGTGTGATGACATGGCCAGCCGTAGCCAGTTTTCGCTCGTCATGACTCAGCTTGAGTTTACGCATGTTTTTCTCGCTCGCCTTCCATTTCCTAGTGTGATTGTCAGTCTACCTCCTTCCACAGTATATACTTTTTTCGATCCACTTACGCAGTCTCCTTTTGAAGTGCAATATCCCACTCGACAATGTAGTTGTCTTCAGCGATGGAATAGCCCTTGGTACCGGCCTTGTTGAGGCAAAAGTCGGTGACTGGCATGGTGTGTGCGCCGCTCAGCTCTTTGACGATCTCGCCATGGGCAAGCGAGAACAGGTGGATCGTGCCGGCATGTGTACCGAGGGCCACCACGCGTGTCTTTTCTCGAGAGCTGCGGCTCTTTTTGTTTGCGCTGCCGCTGGAGGACTATTTTAAAACAAAAAAGTTGTCAACAGTGACATTACTCTAAACGTGGATCGATCTTACTTTGCCGAGACCGTCGTCATTGATGTTGCCCCAGCTTAAGCTGGTGAATTTGGTCTTTTCTTCAGACGAGTAGTCGTTGTTGACTGTGCCAGAGCGAACATTGTAAATGCGGAGACGATGACGATCGATGCCGTGCGAGACGAGGGCAAAGTACTCTGCGTTTGAGGTTGTGTCAAAGGCTTGCAAGATCCCGGCCATGGCAGCCGAGTTGGTTTCAACCGCAGCAGTGTGATTGTTCGCAGAAGCGTTCTTTGCCTTGCCCATCGAAGAAAGCGGTATTAAAAGAAAGTGTACAATAAAGCAACTTTGAATTCAAGCAAGTAGTCTTGAAAAATCCCCCAGTGTGGCTTGTTCAGGTCGGCTCGGCGCTGCTGTCAAATCTCCATTTTATAAATGCAAACTCTAATGGATATCCTAAAATAGCTGCACACAGCTTGTATTATAGCCGTTGTAATCCCATACCAAGCAAAAGACCGCGTAGAGTGCTTGTGGGATAAAGCCTTTGAAGAAAAGGGCCATTATTTTCTGTTATACATGACATGGGGGATGCATGAATTCACATAAAAGCTTTTGGCACAGAATGATAGACTAAAGATAATATACCCAATATTCCATGCTAAATACCAGGCAGCTTAATAGAAAGTGACATGATTGCTAATTGAGTAATATGTATCCAGGGCTAAAGTGCATAAGCAAGGCAATTTGGCAATTTGTACCCTGAGAGAATAATCATGTCAGTTTTGTCAAGGTCCGACGGAAGGAGAAGAATAAAGAAGATCAAGTGATACTAGGGAACACCTTCTTCCTTCTTTTCCATTCCTGTGATATAGCTTTTCTTTTGTTTCTCGTTCCCCATTACGCAAACAGACCTGTCTTTTTTTTGTTTGTATTTTCTCTTATTACTCCAACATAGTGCATTCCAACACTATTACTCTGTTTCTCAACCGCTTGCCTCGGGTTTGACTCATGCGTCATCAGCAAACATACGTCTTTGCCGGGCTGATAACAGTATCGACGAAACGCTTTATTATTTAACTCTCGGCCCAACCATGAGTCGTTCGAGGAGACCTCCGCAAAACACGAATACAAGAGACGAATACAAGCGTAGCAATGTCGACTCACGCAGACGTCAACTCTTTAATCCCCAATCCGACCATCCGATCGCTTTCAACAAGGAGTCTGACCCAAGTCAGCAACAACAAAAGCCTTTCTCCGGTCACCGTCGCGAAGGGTTGAATAAGAAACCCCTTGAAATCCTAAAGAAACAATCATCGCCACCGTCGCAACAACAACAACAGCAACAACAGCAAAAGTCAACGCCTCCTCCTCAAGCCTCGTCTGAAAAGGATGCCCACAAGCGCAAAATCAAGGCGCTCTACGCCGATCTCCAAGAGATAGAGACGCGCATTGCAAAGACAAACGAGCGCACCGCTCTCTTGCCTTTTTTCGAGACCAACGACGAAGACCTCTTCAGCCGTGGCCAAGACAACACTCAGACGGTATCCGTTCAATCCATGACCCAACGCGACGCGCGACGCGCCGCTGACATTTGGCGCCAAAAGACCGATCTGCACATTGCGCTCGCCGACAAGTACCTCGAGCTTATCTGCTTTGACTATGTCTTTTCCGAAAAAAAGAGCCTCGAGAGCCTGTGTTGGAAACGCGCCATCTACTCGCTCGTCGAGCAGTTTCGCCACGCCTTCAAGCTGCGTGCACACATTACGCCCGAAGAAGACGAAGATGACGAAGATGATGCGGGAAGCGATATTGAGGTGCCTGTGATTTCGGAGACCGGCATGACCATGATGCGCCTCTCGCCTGCCTTGACGAGTGAAGAAGGCGACCAGGGCGATGATGAAGACGAGACGCGCCGGATCAGCCACGCCGAGCAGCTATTGATGCTGAAGCGGTGGTTCAACCATTTTTTGAACAAGGCCGATGATTTCTACCGCCGCTTGATGCTCGCCCTGCGCGCCCTCGACGTGGGCCACCACGACTCCACCGCGTTTTTCCAATCCACCGAGGAGCACCTCGAAGAATGGCGTCGGACCCGCCGTTTAAAGTGGTACAAGAGCATCCCGAACCGCGGCGACCTGGCGCGGTACCGGCTCGCGTACGTCGCCGGCGAAGATGGCATTGTGAGCAAGCGGCACGCGTTTGGAGAGGCTTGGCGCTGGTACGCGCATGGCGTGTGGCTGATGCCCGCCACCGGCAAGCTCTACTTTCATCTCTCGCTCCTCATGATGGGCGGCAACAAGATCATGCAGGAGCTGCAAAAGCTCTACTTTGGCGTGCGCAGTCTGATGGTGCGTCGCAACGGGTTCGTCAATGCGAGAGAAGGCCTCGTTATCCTATTTGAAGGCAACCGGCGCTGGGTTGACGTCTATCTCGAGCACCAAAAGAAGCAAAAGCAACACAAGCCATCTCCGGAGGAATCTCAGGAAGCCGTATCCGGGTTGCTGGTGCGCCTACATGGCATGATTTTTACAAAGATTGGCCTTGACCAATATGCCCAGATCAAGCGGCGGTTTTTGTCTGCCTTGTTTCCCTCCACACCGCCGCCCCGTGCCACACACACCGACGTGCTAAGTCTCCTCAACGATGACCTCGACAACGCATCCGACGGGTGCTTGTCAGGCGCCCAGATGTTCTGGTTTGAGACCGCGATCCTGTGTATCGCCTGCCTCTACAATTACGACTACTCGACGTCCAAGTTTGCTAAGCTCCTTACACTGCAGTCGAAACGCGTGTTTGGCACGCCCCTGCCGTCTGACATGGCCGCCACGTACGAGACCTTACTCGACGAGACGAACGACAACCCTTTATTCGCGTACGGCATCGATTTGCAGTGCCAGATTGCCATCGAACTCATGCGGCGCTCGCTCGACCCTGGCCTGCCCGGCGCCTGTGCTCCTAGCCTGCCCCTCTTGCCGCAGACACCGATGAACCTCAAGGACAATGAGGCGTTTATCTTTGCCCAGCGCGAGCCCGCCCAAAGTGACAACCTGATCCACATTCGCGAGAAAGAAGCTGATCAGGAGGAAGCGTGGATGATCTACATTGAGGTTCTCCTCCACTGGCTCGTCCTCAATGGCGTGTGTCAGCCCGACACGCAAGGCGCGAGTTTATGGGATCGTCTGGTGAACGACAAGGTCACGCCCGTGTTCTGGGACCTCCTCTATGCGTTCCTGACCCAGCTGCTGCACTCACTGCCGGATGATATCAAGTACGACATTATTAACCGCTACTTGCTCGATGACGACGCAAAGACGATTGAGACCGAGGGCGAGCAGGTCTCGGAGGCCGAATGCGCGTACGCGCGCCTGATGATGAAGGTTCTCGGCAAGAAGCCTGTCTTGCCTGAGGAGATGCACATGCGCGGCCTGGGATGGGTCGACGATATCACGGGCAAGTTGATCAAAATGTCGGCATTGATGGGTCCGGCCGAGGACCGCGAGCTGCATGCTGCCACAGTAGAGCGCAAGATCAAGGTGCTTGAGTACGGTTTTGCTTTGTCCAAGGTAAGCGATAAGAGAGTTGACACATCATGGGGTTCTAATAGACGTATCTATGATAGCAAATGAGCCATGTGTTTTACTATGATCTGGTCAGCGAGGCATTCACGCCCACGGCAGCGGCGCAGCAGCCCAAGCCAGAACAGACAAGCCCGACAACCGCGGCCGAGGCACGGAAAGAGGACGATACCGAGGCGCTGCTGGCGCCGACGCTGATGGCCATGGACGACGCCGTCCTATTCTCGAACGAAACAGACGCGGTTGAGGACGAGGATGACGATATGCTGACCCAGCTCAAGAAGCGCCGCGAGCAGCTGCAGACGATGCTCCAAAACAATCCGCCAGCGTCCCTTAGAAAGGTCTCGATGGGCCGCCACAAGGAACGCCAGGAACGCCTGACCCGTCTGCGCGAGCGCGTCTTGCCTGGTCAGACCACCCTCGTCCTCGATACGAATTGTTTTATTGGCCATTTTGAGCACGTCAAGAAGCTAATCGCCTCGCACCAGTGGCAGATCGTGATCCCGCTCGTGGTCATCACCGAGCTCGACGGCTTGAAAGGCAATACGCCTCCGCTGGGCACAATCGCGGCCAACGCGCTCGTCTTTATCGAGGCCGCACTCAAACAGCAACGGCCCTTGATCCGCGTCCAGACTTCGCACAACAACTTTATACACGACATTTCTATCCGTTCGGAGCAGTTTGTGTTTGGCGAGACAGACAAGAATTTGGATGACTTGGTGCTGTCGGCGTGCCTTTGGTGGGCGGCCAAAAAGCAGCAGCAGCCTGCGTCGGCGACCACTGCGCGTGTGTGTCTCGTGACAGGAGATCGCAATCTCAGCGTCAAGGCGCGCGCACGCGATATTGACGTTGTTTCCGTCTCGGCGGTCATGCAACTCAAACGAACCCAGTAGAAAATGAAGAACGTAAAGAGAGAGATCGGCGCTTGTTTGACGTCATACATCAGAATGATAAAAAGGAATAATAAAAAGAACATTCAAAGAATAAAATACAAAACGTACTAGTGTAAAAGAATAAGAGGACATGTAAGGGATAATAAAGGAATAAACTACTACTACTACGTACTGCCTAGCGTAAGATATACTAGTAAGAGGTGCCGTAATAAGGCATCATGGAGTGCATCATGTACATCCTTTGCCGCATCATCATGGCTTCTTCGACCGAAGGAGGTGGGCGATGAGGTATGCTATTGCGTCGTGACATATGGCTGTTGGTTCTCCCAAGTCTATACTGCCATTGGGGAGGAGGACGATAATCGCTGCTGTATGGCCGCCGATACGACCGGTGCGGATACCAATACACTGCCTCCTCTTCTTCACGATCATCGTCCTCCTCGTCCTCCCCATCCTCACTTTCCGACACCGAAACAGACACCTCATCTTCCAGGTCTTCCAGCTGATCCGCGTGCAGATGATCCTTCTCGGTCTTGTAGCGCCAAGCACGTGCCTTCGAATGGGAACGGCGACGTTGCTGCTGAGCGGGCTCTTCGACACTCGACGAGGATTCGTAGTAGGCTTCGTCATCATCGTCCGCTGCGGCATGGTCTTTTGTTTCAGGATTTGCTTTCTGGAAGCGCTGCGTATGTTCTTTTTGGACGTGGTGGGAGAGGCGCAGCTGCTCGAGTTGGGCGAGCGTTTCCTGCAACTTGCGATGCATCCACTCCTCGCGCTGACGATGCTCCTCCTCTCGCTGCAGGCGCATTTCCTGTTCCTGACGATATAGCCAGATTTGTTTCCGCAGCACACTGAGCTCGTGCTTTGCAGATGCCAAACAAACGACGTCATCGTCTTCCTTCTTTGCCTTCTCCCCAGCACCATCGCTGACGGCGGGGGCTGCGGTGGCGGGCGCGGGGTGCAGGAGCGCAGGAGGCGTGTGTCGGTCGGGGACCTCTGTCTTATCTTCCCAATGCAGCAGCATCTGGTGGGGTTTAGGTGGCGATACAGGAGGCGAAGAAGACACGTGAGGATGGTGGAATGACGCTCGTCGAGGTCCGACGGGTGGCCGGCGTTGCTGTTGCGGCGGGGGTCGTGGCGAGGCAGATTGAAGTTGGGTCAGGTCGGGCGACGACAAGGTAAGGCGTGGATAGCCGACAAAGTCAAGCAGATCGGATGGTGATTTGGCGCGCGACGCGAGGGGCGGGAACGGACGGGATAGGATGCCGTATGGATCGGCATTCTGACTTCTCCTGTTGCCCCTGCTTCGTTTCTTATTGTTGCTGCTGCTCTCGTTGCGTTTCTTGAACAGTTTATACATGCAACTGGCCAGGTTTAACAGTAAACTAGTGAAAAGAAAGAGATGTGTAGAATAGAAGAACACAGGCAAGACAAAGAAAGGAAAAAGGAGAAAAAGAAGATATGCGGAGGAGAATTATAAAAAAAAAATGAGAAACGGTCTGTTTCCCATATGATCTTGTTTTCTCTGCTCCATCCAACAACACCCAAATTTGGCTATAGAGAAAACACAAACATCACAAACATTACAAGCATTCTTTTTTTTTTTTCAGACTCCTGTCATCTACCACCGCTAAGGAACCACATGCATAAGATTGCATCTCGTCATGCTAGTTTAGTTCTTTGCCCGTCCCAAGCAGACAGTGAAGAAAATAAAAAATAAAAAGAAGGCGGAAGGATGGACGGTCTCGATGAGAAATGACCATTGCGTCGGACACGGGATACGTTCCGGCGAAATCGGGCCAGCTGAGCAGCGCTAAAACCGCAGCAAGCAGAAACAGAAAGTGTGCCGCTTTTCATTTCATTTCATTTCATCCTTTCTTTTTTTTTTTTTTTTTTTTTAA
>VAFG01000192.1:211570-221622 GCA_013461545.1 Syncephalastrum contaminatum
GCTGCGCTATCTGTGACGACACACCGGTTCATACCTGACAAGTCATCCCGCCCATGCTGCAATCTCAGCACATACAATAGTATCCGGGTTATGCGTGGGTAAGTCCAAAGTGTAAACAAAGAAATCAAGTAGCCCCCCTTGAGATACCTTATTGATGATTTTCAGGTACTTTTTTTTTATGCGCAGCCATTTTTCTGAGGCACGTGGTAACTCGTGCCTGAGAAAAAATAAAGAAAAAGAAAATAAGAAACTGCCGCATGAACATATATATGAAGGACTGTCGCTTAATGACGAGAGTGAAAATCCTCGAGCTGATTTTTAGAGGCTTTGTATGATTATGAATATACTTCATGAATGAAAAAAGTAATATTTGCTCGCCCCTGGGTTCATGATGTCACTATTTTTTGACTGCATTTCATATGCTGTCCACATTGCGTTTCGCGTGTCATACATTGACGTGGTGTGCTCCATAGGTCAACTACCACCACGAGCGCGCAACAAGTTAAGCTTTCTTACCTTTTATTTCTCGGTTCATGAGTTACTATATAGTAATATAACGCTTGTAAGAATGCCATGCGCTGGACGATTGCCCGTGAGCCAGAAAAAAAATAGAAATAAACAATAAACGAAAGCCGTGCTGGATGGTGTACACACAGATACACCACCGTTATGTAAAGTACATTCCACCGCCAGGATGCACTGTAAAAGGGTCTCATCCGACATATAGTACAGATCTAAGGCTTATAGATAATGCACGCTTTAAGCTCGCGTTTTTGAAGTGTGTGAATGAAATATAAGCAGGTTAATAGCCTCTCTGGTACCAACGAAAAAGCAGCATGCGAGGAGGATCCATGCCAGCAGCAGATCACCGAACAATAGAACGAGGATGTGGAACCGTAGCTAAGGTAGGTGCCAAGAATTGCGTATGCAAATCACAACGTTTGTACAGCGTGTCGTTAAGATGTAATGCATTTATGGGTGTCTATACTTTTACAGATAGCATGTGTACTGTTTACCCTATTGACAACTAATCCGCAATGACATTTGAATAAAGACTTATGTGGTACTACCACCGAAAGCTTATGTAATGCACTGATAACGTTTGCGCAGCGTGGAGCTAAAATATACGCACGTTAATGAGCTACATCTTCAAAAAGAAACCTAGCATGCTCTGTCTATCTATTCTATGCGCAAGGTGTGTCGATCGACATACATGTTTCTAGATAAATCTACACAGACCCTGGGGGTTTATCGACGGAGAGCAGATTATCGCTTCCAATTTGCGATCATGTCAAACGGGAGAATCTCATGAGTTTGAGTAAAAAAAATTCGGTATATTCTCTTGTAAATCAAGAAGGATATGGTGTAGATTCTGTACAAGTGTCACTAGCTAACTAACGGGTAAAAGGGTATGTAGAACATAAGGTATTAAGATACTTTGATTGGGAGCGGCATCAAAGAAGGTAAAGGGTCGTACTCGAAGAAGAAAGTTAATGGTTTAATATATTCGTGTGTGTGAGGGAGAGGTGTGTGCGCGCGTTTAATGGGGGACCGTGTTACACTCGTAGCTTCTGACTGCTCCCTGCATATTCATCTTCTGCCCAGAAAGACAGATTCATCTGGGACATGCCGACCTGGATCGTGGGTAGGTCGTCGAGCGAGACGGGATCAAACGATTGGTGGTTGTAGCGTGTCATATACGACGACCGGTCAAACTCGTCCTCGCTCTCGCGGCCGTACGCCGGCAACGTGCTCGCTTGGTATGCTGTCATGCTTTTAAGGTCATGTTTCTCATCGCGAGAGAACATAGTGGTGTTATGGACAGGCAGAGGCGATTTGAGCGTAGTATTGTCGTATGTCTTTGGCAAGTAAGTAAGCGAAGGTGCCTCCACCGTAAAGATGGTGGCCGAATCATGCATGATGGACTGAGTCAAGGTCAGGAGCGTGGCGAGAACAATAATCACCCAGGCTGCAACGGCAACAAAGGCAAGCATGACGGCCACGCTGACAAGGCCACACGCCTGCGAATATTCCAATGCGAACGGAGAGTTCTCCACGCGACAGGGCGAGGCCACTAAAAATAATAATAATTGAGCTTAATATAATTCGAGTTGATTTGCATTGCAGATTTGCTTACTGCGGAAGTTGGTCATGACAACCGACGTGGCGGAGGCCCAGAGAGCAATCTGGATGACAGCCACGGTCATTTCGGAGGCGAGAAGGGTGCGCGAGGGGGCATACGGACGGTCATCGATAAGGCGGAAAAAGACATGCAGGTGGAGGCACAGTAAGGCAGAGGCGCCGACTAATGAGACGGAGCCCAAGACGAGCAGCAGGAAATCCTGCGGCCCTGATGTGGATGATATCAGACCCGTATCCGGTGCGGCGCCGAGAGCAATTGCGTTCAAGACAATGACACCAATGCTGATCCATTGCGCGACGACGAGGAGGCTGATATGTATAAGAGCGTCTTGTTTTGCTTTTTGCATTTTTGCGAAAGGTGAGAGTGTGGAGGGAAGAAGAAATGGGAAAAGAGAGAGCAAAGTCGTAGATCCGCTTTTAAAAACGCGGCCGAAAGAAAATAAATAGAGAAAGAAATAAGACGTACTCCTTAGAAACGGCTGGCAGATGTTGTTCGAAATGTATGTGTGTTTTCCTGCCTGCCAAAATTTATGCTCTTACTGCTTCTACTTTTCCTGCTACTGCTGCTGCTGGGCCTTTTTTGGTCCTATACATCTCTCCCTGCGGCAAAAAAGAAAAAAAAATACACATAACTGCACCACTGCACGTCAGCAAGGATCTCCGCATCCATGTTGTTTTCAGGAAGAAAAACAACTGTGGCACGTAATTAAACTAAAGCCGGCAATTTTGAAGCAATAAAATGGTCGAGAGCCATACAGAAAACATCAGACTCCCTTTGTTACCGGCATAGGATTAATTGCGTTGTCATTTGGAGCAGTATTTAATAGTTTAATAGAAAGAAGGTGATTCAGAGGATCCCCAG
Organism: Syncephalastrum contaminatum; assembly: GCA_013461545.1. Taxonomy (NCBI): domain Eukaryota; kingdom Fungi; phylum Mucoromycota; class Mucoromycetes; order Mucorales; family Syncephalastraceae; genus Syncephalastrum; species Syncephalastrum contaminatum. The sequence continues at coordinate 214,575 of VAFG01000192.1, forward strand.
CATGGTTTTGCGCGCGCGTACTCGAAGCTGCACGCGTGTGCAACGTGTCCCTGGCTCATCTCCTACCTTCTATCCAGACCAGAAGGACTACAACGCTCTGGTCTATCATGTTGTGACGGTGCACGTGCGGTAGTGTGGTTAGAGTCCCTGTATTATTATGCTTTTTAGATCTGCTTTGTTTTTTTCATCACAAACAGAGAAACAAAGGACTTGTCAGTGCCATTACGTTCGCAAATTTGACCTTGCCAAAAACAACGCGAATCGCTATCCTAAGCTAGAGAGAGAAGTAAGAAAGAGCGTACAAGGCCCCCCTTCGATTGTGCCCCTTCGCTGACCCCTTCTTTTTGATGCTCCTCCCTCTTTTTCGCTCTTACTCTTTTATAGCTGTCTTTTTTATTTTATTTCCCTCTCAGTGAGTGTATCATGCTTTTCTAGTCCCAAAAGTGCTTTTATTATACGAATGAAGCAGCATTCCTGCCGACAGGAGACGAAAAAAAAAAAAAGACAAAGAGCAGGCCAATTATATAAATCTATCTACACATCTATGTATATGTTTTCATTAAGCTTACTTGTGATATGTGTTTAAAAGGGTATAGGGTATAAAACAACAGAAAAAAATGATGATGGGGAGAAGAAAAGAGAAATGCCTGCTGTTACGCCTTTGTTTACCCTGACGATAGACGATCACCTTGCCCACAGCACAGCTGTAACGATAACAGCTACGATGAGGACGATGCTAAAGCCAATGGACATGACTCGGCACAGGGACTGCCATCGTTCTGCCATCTTGCCACCGTGTTCACCTGCTCGGCGTGGCCATACTGCGCCGATCCACCAGAAAGGTGGGAATACAAAGCCAAATAGGAAAAGAATAGCGCCTATCGAGTACAGTCCGTCTTCGGAATCAAATATCCACCACGGCGTCGCTTCTCCGTCTTCACTGTCTGCTGCCGGTGCATCTATCGTAATCACCGCCTCATTCTTTTCATTGGTCAGAGGTAATGGTTGTGGTACTGATCGTTGTCTTTGGAGGAAGGTGTGGAATGACCGATCAGCTTCTTCTTCTTCTTGGCTCGGTGGTCGAAATATAATAGCGCCCGGTGGCAGAGTCGAGACGAGTGGGCTAAACCGCTTGGGTGATAGAGGCTCTGTTGAAGAGGATGCAGACATGACGGATGTGTGTTGTATTGTTATTCAGAAAGGACAGCAAACAGCAACAGCAGTAATACTCGCAATAAGCATCGGCGTGCATATTATTTGCGTTATCATATGTTGTGTGTTCTATTCCAAGAAACATATCTCTTAATAACAGATATGCAAGCAATTCATGCTACAGATCGTTTTCTCTATTTTTGTCTCCTTTGACTGAGAGGTAATGTCTGCTTAAGCCCCCCTTGCATACAGGATTCTCTTCGACGAACAGGTTTAGACATGAATTTCAGGAACATAAGTATATATTTACAGCAGCTATCAATTAACTATAGCTTACTCGTTCTCGTGCTTGCACATACGCTATTAATAAAAGGATCTTGGTATAATCTAGCAGGTGCTGCTGCCAAATAATGCAGCTACAAATGACGTTTGGTGCCCAGGGAAGGAAAGGGGCGCAGGTGCGGGTCAATCCGAATGATACACAAATGAATGTCGTGTAATTATGTTCTCTTGACCTTCATCTGGAAACGAGAAAGTTAGATTACATTCTATTTCGATTGTCTACAGCTAATGGTTACACATTGCAGCTATTTTCTCCATGGCCACGTTTTGCTGATGCAGTAACGTTGCACCCAGTCTTCTAGATTGAACACACCGTATCACAGTTGTACTTTTAAAAGCAGGCCGAAGTACATTTATGATGAGCAGGTCTTCTTAGTTACAATTGGTATGGTCACTGTGCCACGTTCGCGCGCCGCCTCCACTCCTAGCTTTTTTGTTCTCGATAATAAACTATTTATATATGGCGTATTTTCTACATTTCCTTTTTGCATGTCTCAACTACTCTTTCAGCCCTTGGACGATAAGGTCGAATTTACATCGCTCAAAAAGACAGAGCAAGCCATGGTCCGGTTTTTCCGGGACAACGCCGCGGATGATATTGACTACAAGCGCCTGAACAAGATGGCCCTCGTCTACATGAGCGACACGCTCCAAAAATGGAAACAAGAAGTAGATCGGCTGAGCCAAACATCGTGTCGGGCACCCCGCTTCCATCCTTCCGAAGACAATAACGGTGTCTGCCGACGGCTCACCAAATCCCACTTCCCTTTTGACCGGCGGTTGATTGATATACCCGAGTTGGACGATAGTATTGTTCATATCGAAAGCGAGGCCGCGCTTGAGGCAGTGCTCTCGGGTGATTCTGCTCATGAGCATCTTCTCGAGCTCACAGCTGTGCGTACCCATGGAAGTTCCACGAGCCAGCAATCCTCATCCTCGAGTACGATTGCGGCGAGCTTGGAAAAAAATTCCACGTTCAGCACTTCGCTAACCGGTCTACAGAAGATCAGCATGAGTCAGCAGCACCAGCGCGCGAACCAGAGCCTGCCGCAGCTGCTGCAGGTCCCTCAAAAAGCCATAAAGCAAAGTGACTACAAGTCACTACTCAATCCAGAGCGACACGAGATCCACACACGCGAGGAGCTCCTCGATTTTGTGCGTATGCCGCACATGGGACCAATCGGTGAGAAAGTGGCGCCGGTGATGTTCGTCAAGATCCACAAGCTCGACAAACGCGAGATTCTGCAAGCGACCGCATCATCTTGGATTGATTCCATCGTGCGCGTCCAGTGCTGGGATCATGACGCGTTGCAGTACATCTATCGCGTCCTCCTCCATGTCCCCAACGTGCAGCCCACGACCTTGGCCGGCTATGTGTACGGCTGTCGTGTCGCCATGAGCGACTTTCACGGCATGCTTTCCTATTACTGGATCAACCGGTACATGTTTTCGCCCAAACCGATGACCCCAAGCGAAGTCGTGCCTGCAAGTGAGCTGCCACGTATTCCGACCTTATTCCAACTTGACAAGTCCAACTACGAGATCAGTTGCCATCCCAACGTGCGTTATGGCGTCAAGATCAAGGGCAACCGCGTCTATCTGCAAATTATGTCTCTGGCCGATTTTCGTTTTGCCTCGTCTGCCCACATGCTCGATCGCTTCAGTCGTGCGCATAATGATAACCTCATCAAGCTCTTTCGTTTAATCCCGGACAAAAAGTCATTTGATATTGCTGTTCAGGTACGCTTTATTCTAACTGTCGAGAATGTCATTCACAGAAATTTCCTTTCTTAGGTCGGCATGATTCCCGCTGGGTTGGCCATGACACTCGTCGACTTTAGTTTCTGGACCGACAAAGTGCTGACACCCGGTCGTCTCCTGACCGACACCGCCTTGTGTCAAGACGCGGCGTATTACCTTAACGATGATCTGGAGGCGCAGAAAGAAGGGCCGACGATGGTGTCGCATGACACCAAGGCTTTGTTTACCAGCCTCAATGAGAACTACTTTCCGATCTGGACTATGATACGCCGCGATCTGGATGAACAGATGAAGTATAATCCGGTGATGGTGTTCTTGACGGCTGTCAGCACAATATTTGCCATCACAGGGATTCTTCAGGTAGTTCTGGGCGTTCTTCAAGTTATTCAACAGCAGTGACGATTTTATTCGTTGTCATATACCATATTTACTTGTAATGCCTAATTACCATTGCTATAGACCGGCAACGCTAAGCGTGCCTTTTTCCATACCATCTAGATGTTTCTTAATAGTCTCTTTCTATAGTCATGTGCTCACTACACCAGACCTTTTTAACTTCCATATTTTGTACTTGTCCTTTTAATACCTTGTACCCTTCTGTACCGACTCATATATCACTTTCCATCATTCGTCTTTGTTACATTTCCACCTTTGAATACTGTCTCCAATCTATCTGTAGCTCTGTTTACCTTGTTCATAAAGAACGTTTACCGCAAGGACTGTATTGAATGCATGGTAGGTAAAACAAAGCGAGCCAAAGCGAACATTCTACTAGAAGAACAGTAAAACATAAAGCTACAAAGATCGCGCCATCTGATTCGATTCGGGTCTCAAAACTACAATATGAACTTTCTACTGCAAAAATATCACACATAGCTAACTTTTCTTTCTCACATCACAAAAACTTACAAAAGCAATTTATGCGTCGAATGGGCTCCAGTAATTATATATATTATCTCAGGATATTAAATTGAAGTGCCAACTAGAACAGGCTTCGTTTTGTCCGAGATGAAAATGTTTTAAATCTGAGGATAAGCGAGCTCCAGTGCTATGGCATATAGGCCCTCGCCAGAATATTCTATACGCCTGCTTTTTTTTTATCCCCCCAGCCATTTTCTTCACCTACTATAGTTATAAAAAAAGGAGTCAGTCCAATTCATTAAAATATCACTATCTGTATATATGTTACCAGTATCGCTTGTGGCAGTTGCTTCAGCAGATATAACATCATCTTCTGGTATAAACATCATTTATTTGGGTCTAAGCCTAGATATTATACTATATAAATGATCAAGTGAAATGAAGTGATAAGAGAAACGCCTCAAAAAAAGCATGTCCGAAAAACTGTGGAAGAGAGCAAGTTAATGAGATCATGCATGAATTGCGGAGTGGATGTGTGAGGCTTCCTGACGATGGCGAGAAGTGGCTGCGGACTCAGACGGCCTTTCAGAGATCCTCAGTATTGTGCATCTGGTGGTAGCAGAGCTGTGAGCTACTCGAGGGTATTGGTGTATCACTTTATGTCTTTGGCGAGGTGCTTGCAGCAGCAGACTGGTTAAAGGCGGGATAAACGGCGTTGGACAATCCAGTAACAGCTGCGTCGAGATCTGGTGAGGAAGCAGCGCCGAGGAAATCATCATCATCTGACGTCTCTTGAACAGATGATAAAGCAACCTTCCTCTTGCTTGGCCTGGACGACTTTTATGCATTTGATACTCTCTTTGTCGCCATACTATCTCAGCTTTGACTTTCTCCGCTAACAGGAATTGTCACACTTTACTAAGAGAAAGATGTGAAGCGATATTCTTGTTCGAGGCCATGGTCCTTAAGCATGCAGATCGACGCTGTATAGATGTCCATAATGGCAGCTTCGATTGGCCAGGTGCTTAGCAACAAATCCAATATGCTAGTTTCTTCTATTGGTGGTTGCGTTGCAAGACATACAGTACGCTGATTTGCCAAAGGTCAGCTGTTGTCCCAGCAAACGAGGCGTTCTTCCGAGGTCCAGCGGAGGGATCGGCGTGCGTCTTGCTAAGATAAGCCCCCAAAGAGCTGCGTGTAACGAGTGGTGAAGTAGCCACATATCAGAGTGCTGAACTGCTACTACGGGCGAGTAAAGGAAGATTGGCTGAGAAAGCTTCCACATTCGCAGCGACAGGAAGGTAGGAGGTGTAATGGGTGGAAAGATTGGCTAGTTAATAGCAGGACGTAGGTTGAGGAAGCACTTGCTGCGACTGAACAGAGAAGCGATCTATGCTTCAGTTAACGACCTTGAGGGTCTCAAGGTACCATGCAATGCAGAAATTGTCATGCGGTGACACGTGTGGAGATACAGGTACCAGTATCCATTGTTCTCCATGTCGACAGGCGTGAGGTGACAAGCGGCGGCTGCTGTCTGGTGAGCGACAGACCGGTAATTGCGGCGAGTATGGACAAAGGTGCGGCCAACAGTCGAGGTGTACACGGAGAAGGCGGAGATCCTCACATTGCTGGCAAGTGCAGAGAAGGATGGCAAAGCAGGAAAATATCCGCTGCCCCTGATGGCCAGCTTGGGCGGCGCTTGCTTGGGCTTGGCTGGCATGAAGACTAGCAGACAGCAGGGAGGCACTCATTGCGGTCGACTATCGAAGATGGGTGACTGCACATCTCGTAAAGCTCTGGAGCTTGGTGGGGTCCGGTAGGAGCGGCCGTGCATTCTCCTCGGGCTAAGGGTCTACCAGCGAAAAAAAAAAAAGCAGTTATTTAACCCTGTTCGTTCTTATCCACGAGACAGAAGAGCTTGTTTGTCCAACAGATAATCGTGTGAGTGCCGAATATTGCTTGTTCGAGAAATAAGCGTGGGACGATGTGTAGAATAAAGTCGAAATGTTCTCATTGCAAGGTACAAAATCTGCCACATTTTTAATGCTCTTTTCGGTTTGATGCTAGTTTTGAACAAAGCTGTAAGTGTGGTCTCGGGTGAGAATAACTTGGCCCCTGCATTACTCTATGCTGTCTACGAAGACATTGACAACCATGCGAGAAACAAGGAAGAAAGCTTACACATTGATTATCCAGCACACGCGCTATTTAGTGCCGACGCAGTCGACTGACGCATGGATAAATTCGCTTCCATACATGGCCAGTATAATTTACACTGCCATTTAACCATCCCTCTGAAAATACAAGAATGCTATTTGCTTTATAAACATTTTATTGTTCCTTTTCTTTATAGTTCTTGTCAAAAATATATACGCGCTGTATTATTTTTGCATTAAGCTTGAAAGACCTTACTGTAATCCGGTTTACTGAGCCATGCCATTAGGTATTCTTACCTCGGATGAGCTGAATGTTTGGAGTCTATAGTTTTCGAACAAAGCTGACAGTTAATCCATTTTCCGGGTTGAGGAACCTTCGTTCTCGTTTTTTCTTTGATCTACCCATTGCTTGTTCGAAGAATTGAATTAATTAAACATTCAAGTGAATGCGCAAACCTTAATCGTCACTCACTCGGCTTTGCACTGCTCTCAATTCTGAGAATAGTATTGGTAGTCTCTATTTTTCAAATGGTATCTCGTTCTTTAAAATATACTAGGCATTTCGTGGAAGTATTTATTTTAGGTGTATTAGTACTTGTTTGAAGTTTGAACCATATAGAAAATATGTAATTATATTTGATTCTGTTTTCAGTGTCTCACAATGGCAAATGATTAGTGTGTTGGGTACCAGAGGCGGTCGCTTTTGTCACCAAAATTGAATAAGCTGTAGTGGACGTTCAAAAAAAAAAAGGGGGGGGGGGGGGCCGGGGGGGGGG
>VAFG01000192.1:221798-250690 GCA_013461545.1 Syncephalastrum contaminatum
TACTTTCTCTATTTAACGAAGTACGAGATTGTGCCTTGCAGAATCAGAATTGATTGCGTTTACTATCGGCAATGAGAGGCTCCTATGCCCATTTCCGTTGCAAAGAACAATGGGCTGGGTTCGTCATGAGACATGTGTGTCCTTTAAAATGTTTGCTTTCAGAAGAACAAGAAGTGCTTTTAGATGTGTCCTTCGGAGCGTCATTTCTCGTTTTCATTGTTTAGTAGAAATATCCTGTTTTTATAGAAGAAGTCTAAGCGGTCAGAAGTATGTCAGTTTGTCCGAGTGGTCTAAGGAGCCAGACTTGAAATCTGGTGGGCTCTGCCCGCACAGGTTCGAACCCTGTAGCTGACGTCATCTCGAGCACAACCGGAACGATGTTTTTGCTCGGCCGGGGGTTTGTTAAAATATTTCTCCGGACCAATCAGGAGGTCATTTTTTGAAGCGAATGCGGACGTACTGCGTATATGTGAAGGTGGCCATGAGCGAGCAGGCATCGTGAAAATAAAAACCGAATAAAGGAAAAAGGACCAGCATGTGTATAAGATAATAACTTGTATCAGGCTTTTGTTTCATCGATTGTGTTTTTGGTTGTCGTCATGGCGATGATGGCGCTGGACAAATTCCATGTTTGCAACGCAGCAAAACTCCTTCCTGTCGTTGTCGTTTTACAAATATCTTATGGATGTTTATATCACACTCCCTGGCAGTAGAGTATTGCCGCCTCAGCGTAAAAAAGCAATAAGCCATGGATAGTATTGCAGAAGATTCAAAACAAATGGTGTCACTATTTTTTGCACACTTTGTTTCCCCCCCGAAAGAATTTGTGACTCCTGACCTGGATTGGTCATTTCCCCTAGCCTCTCCCTGGATATACTACATATGAGCATCAATATCGTTTTCGAAAGTGAATAAGCAGGCTTAGAAGAGAAACAGAGTATAGCTAAACGTATATTGAAAGAGATGTTTGTGAGATGTCGTATTAAGGGTGGTAAGCAAAAAAGTGAAGATGGAGCAAGGGGAGAACTTGAAATTTTTACACGCGAGGGGAATGGGAATAAGATATATACAGGTTTTCCATGAGCAAGCTAGAGTAAGCAGGAAGTAAGAGTATATCTTTACGACGACTTTTTGCGCTTTTTGGCGTTATCGAGGGCGGTTCGGGACTGGCGCCGGGCTTCGAGCATCTCCTGCTTTTTCTGCTCTTTCTTGGCTTGCCAATCTATAAAAAATCATGAGAAGAAGGCATAAGAAAGCATATTTAGTAAACTCATTTGAATGCTTACTCTGTTCAGCTTCATTCCGAGAACGGTTGTTATCCTCCAAAATTGAATTCGCGTCATTAAAATCGATCATCTGTGTGCGGCTTTCTCGCTGGAAGCCAGGACGTCCTAACATGATATATTAGTCTCTTGAATATTTCATTCCTTGCTCAGACTTACTCTCAGTAGGTGTCGTGGGCGACTGGACAGGGGGACGGTTAGGAAGCAAGAAGCTGGGGAGACCAGTCGCAACCGCAGCCGGACCTTGACCTGACGGGGCACGTTGACGGGGCGTCTTGATGAAAAGATTCGCGGCAGGGTTGGCTCGTGGAAGCGGGCGCACAGGCGGACGCATGTTTGGACGGGCTTGCATAGGTTGGCCCGGATAGCGCGTAGGCGTCTGTATGGTAGGTGACACTACACGTCCGGCTACATTTGGGTTCGACGACGTGCGTCGGTGGAGACCAGGTCGCATGTCATTTTCAGTGTTTTTCTGCTGGCGGTCGCGCTGGAGAATGGCCTGGAAGCGTGCCTGGCGGTCGTTGTGTTTGTTGTTGTCGTCTTGATCCGATTTGAGCTCAAAATGTTGTTTGAGCGTGAGCTTGTCGCTCTTAAAGGTGTCGGTCGCGACGGGGCATGTGTATTGGGCGTCACGCACTTCTTTGCGCAGCAGGGCAAATTCTTCGGGGCGGAAGCTTTGTCCTTGCTCCTCAACTGTTGAGAAAAAAAGGCTTGTGAGTTTACAAACAATAAAGTATCCATTGTACGCGCTTACTGATAGCACCGACGCGGTTCAGGAGTTCCGTCCAGATCGCGGACGAAGCTTCGAGGGTAATAGGATCGGCCAAAGGCTGCTGGAGGACGACACCAATGAACTTGACCCATTCATCGTCATCATGCGACGCAACGCTGAGAATCTGGATTCAAGAAAGAAAAATAAAGGAAAGTATTAAGTTACTGTGCAACCGGACATTTATTGAAAGCTTGACGGGGGAGTGTGTAGACAGAAGAGAAAGCGCGCGAGAGAGAAAAAGAGACAACTTTGTGGCTCAACAATGGGACAGGTGTGGTCTGGTGGTGGCGTGTGTTGTCGTATGACATCAGAAAGCCAGCCGCATTACCAAAACGTGACGCTGCTCATTACAAGTAACAGCAAGCATTCTCTCAATGGCGGTTCTCCATGCTCAAAAATCCCCACGTTATCACCACATTATCTTCTCTCTTGCAACAGAAGGAAAAAAAAAAGACGCCGTTTCTCGTTTTCCATGCAGCAAAACTCAAAACGGCACAGCCCCGTCATGCAGACAAAAAACCAGAAAAATAATTCATGCCAAATGCCTTGAGCTTACCTCTTGGATGCCAGACGCGTTGATCTCATCTTTACGCATGTGCACTAAAGACAAGAGCACGCCAAGCTTCTCGGAACGGTTCAGCAGGTGAAAGTCTTCACGGACTTTGCGCAGACCAAAGTTGGCGGACAGATCTTGGGCTGTCCGACGCGAGCACCACAAGTCCTGGTGACCAAACTCTTGACTAGCCCAGTCTTTGAAGCGGTTATAATAGTCCATAGGTTGAGGGTCAAAGTGGTGGGAAATGGAAGGAAAAAAAAAATAAAAAAAAGTAGAGAAAGGCAATGAATTTTTGCTTTTGACACGGATCAAGCCATTTTATAGAAGTGCGGAGATCGAAATGAAGAGGCTCGCCAATCAAATGAGTTTATTGAAATCCTTTGAGGTAGCATACTTTGTCGGTTGCATCGAAGCAGTCAAAGCCTCTGCGCTCTGCCTCGGCAAAGGTCAGAAACTCGTCTTTGTGGTCCCAGGCATCTACAGTATGTTTAGCGGTTGCGAGGTCAGCCTGAAGCTGGCCCATGATGTCGGATTCGTTTTCAGTAGTGCGGTCAGACACCCACAAAATATTGTGTAGCATCACATGAGAGAGTGACCGGTGACTCGCAAACAGACGAGTGAAAAACCGTGGACACAGGTGCAGTGTCGCAGCCGAGATATGCAAGAGCCGCAGCAGTGGCGCCTGACCTGCAAAGCGCAGCCATGCCGTCGAGGGAGCACAGCACGGCAGGCGCTTGTAAGCTGTCGAAAGTGGGTGGCCCTTGCGGAAGGCCAAGGAGAGAATGGTAAGATGGGAAAGGGAGCCGAGCAGGTCAATGCAGTGTGTGGCGCGTACGGGGTCGGTCTCTTTGAGAATAATGGCGAGTTTCTCGAGACGAGGCGAGCCGCGGACGATAATGTCAAGGACGGGGAGGGTCAGGGTATCAGAGAGGGCGAGGTAGGTCAGATTTTGAGACATGAGGAGAACGGTATAGATGGCCATGGGTATCGGCATGACGTGGCTCGCAGCAAGCGTGGCGGCCGTCATGGTTGTGGTGGTATGATGGATATCTTTATCGGGCTCGATCAAGACGCGCTGGAGGAGAAGATGGCGGAGGCGCGGTTTGAGTAACGTGACCAGCTGCTGGAGCGTGCGCTCCTTGATGGTGCAGCACAGAAGGGTAAGCGATGTGAGGTTGCGTGGATGCTCAAGCAGGGCCGAGAAGTCGTCAAAGGTATCACGGCAGTTTTCGAGGTAGAGCTCCTCCAGACGAGGGCAGCTCTCGATAAAGTAGCGAATGCCATAATGCTCCGACCGTGCCTTGGGGTGAAAATCGATCCGAAGCGCGCGCAAGTTGCACACCAGCCTTGCCATGAGCATCGTATTGTTCAAGTCGTAGTGAGACCCACTTGTCAGATCCCGGCACAAAGACCGGACATGGGATCCGAGCCGCCGGAATGCGTTGCCTGTGCTGACCGCGGTCGTTTTGGCGAGAATGTCGGTTGCGACGGGTATCGAAGTGTGGCTGCGTTCGTCGTCTTCCCGAGGCAGGAGAAACTCCTTGTCTCGCCAAAGGTAAGGTGCGCTAATCAGATAGAGTCTGCGACAAGTCAGTGCAATCGACTTGAGCTGATTGTGCTCATGTTCCGGGTACTGCCACCCTAAAAAGAGGTGCTTTTCCCGCTTTGTATCCTCGATCACAGCCGCGGTCGTCACAATGCTTTCGATTATCTCATTGGGCAGTTGCAGGAAAGCGACCATCAGAAAGATAGAGAAAATAAAGAAAGAAGGAGATAAGTCTGTGAGAAAAAAGAGTATAGAGTAGTTCAGGCACTGATGTGTAACATGTTGGGTATGATCAAAATTCTATGCCTGGATTAGGTTTATATATATATATATGTTTGTGCATTAAATAAGTACGTAACATGTAGAAATGAGAAGCTCAGATAGAATGGGGGCGCGGATGATTATACAGAATGTACAAAAAAGGATGCTAAAGGGGCATGTGGATATAATAGATAGAAAGTCGGAACGATCAAGAGCGCGTGATACGCTCTAGAGGGACTTGGTTCGCTTTCTCCAAGTCGACATCGTCGTCGTCATCGCCATGGATCTCCTGCAAGTTGAGATAACGGCGGGTCGCTTTCTGGATCTGATTGCCCCATAATACGGGCACCAACGACACAATCGAGACAGCCAAGAGCTTGAACACAAGCGAGACAGACACGATATCGGCGGTCGAGGTCAGCTCGCCTAGGACGGAGCCTGCTTGAGCGCAGATAAAGTTGTATGGCATGGAACCGAAAAATGTTGACCAGAAAAAGGGTGCGACGGGAACACCAAGGAACGGAGATACCATGTTGATGAACCTAATATCACGACATGAGTAAAAGTGAAAAATGGCATTTTTCTTCCTTTTCTTCAATCATACCAGTAGGGCGAGAAGGGGAATAGCCTCGCAAACAGGAGCCACCAAAAGAGACTGACTGACTTTGTCGTCTCACGGCGCATTTGACGGGTCATTTGCATCGCTCGGTGGGATACCCAGCTGAGTTGCAAGAACGGCTCCGCGACCAGCATGGCCAGACCGTATGCCAGGGTGGCTCCGCCCGCGGTGAGCAAGCTCGTCAGTACCGTACCCACCGAAACACCGTACATTTGGCCCGCTAAAAGGTTGAGCAGTACCGAGCCGGGTATCGAGAAGGCTTGCTGCCAAAGATAGAGCACCGTGAATACGGCTGCGACGGACCCGTAGCCTTGCCAAGATTCGCTTGACATGGCCTGCAGCTGGACAGATATGTCCTTGACGTCGTCGAGGGTGTGCGGGAGGTCAATGTCGAGCACACGGTGAGCGAGGGTCAGGGAGATAACGAGCGAGATGATGCCAATGCCGACAAAGAGTAGCAGTCTCGGCAGGAGCCGTTGCCAAGGCGACGAGCATGGCTTGTGTTCGTTCACTTCGTCCGTCTTGTATTCTTCCATTTGAGTGAATAGAGGTATCAATATCACGCGCGTAGCTGTTCAGTTCTGCACGGTTTTTGACGTCGTGTGGAAGGGTAAAAAGGGGGAAAAGTTGAACAAATGTAAAGAAAAAAAAAGAAGACAAGGAAGCGAGATATTGGCAGGTTTTTTTTTTTCACTTGGTAAAAATTTGAGCCGACTTAAAAATAAGCCAATCAAGACAGGCGCCGATGTCGGCCCGAGAGGGTTCTTTGCCGAAAGCAACCTGTGAAGTTATTTTTGCGTCACCTAAAGCCTGCATCTAGTATAAAAGCATAATGACAACATTTAATAGTCTTCTACGTGTTGCAGGAAAGAGAGTAGGAATAATATCTCTCCAGACAGACGAATCTCTCTTGCTGTTTATAAAAGAACGGAAAAAGAAGCACAAATAAAATAAAGGAAGATAAGGATATAACAATCATCCCATGCGGATATGGCAAAACAGGCAAGATTACTTGCCGCGTGCGCGCGTTACAAAAAATTCTTTTGTAGACACATTACTTGTTGGCTTTTGACACGTTCAAAGGGTTAATGACGCGCCCCCTCTCTGTTTGCTCGCAATGTCACAAGCGCCTCTTGACCAGCTTCAGTGCCATATTTACTCCTTCCTCAATCGTCCGATCGCCTTGGTTGCCTTTACGGATCCACACCATTAGTTCCAATAGCAAAGGTAACATTTCTCAAGATCAGATAAATCACTGAAACCACGACCCGCTCCCGCTGACTCTGCTCTCCTCCTTTTGCTCTTTCTTTATCTCATACAGTGTCAGAAAATCCAGTCAAGGTACAGCTTCTCGCACCTGCCTTGAGCAAGCAGGTCTTTGGTTCGCCAGCCGCCAAACGGAAGACAGCAGACACCAAAAGACGGGAAGCGATTGCTCAGAAACACTTGGAAGATCAGGGCATTCCATGGAAGAAATCAGAACCGCAAACGCCCATTGCATTCCAATGTCCCGGTCTCCTGGGTGGGGACATTGAGGACCACTTTCTACGCATCGGCCTCGAACAGTCCGGCTCCTACCTCGACAAGGCAGAACGCTTTTCAAAAGCAAAATTGCCAAAGAAACCCAAAAAATGGCAGCTCCAGAGTGGGTGGACACGGTACGACAAAGACGGTACGACGGCACGCGTAGATCGACCCGACGAAGACGTGCTTGCGTTTGACGTGGAAGTTTTGGTCACCGAGGGCCATTACCCGATCCTGGCTGTCGCTGCGTCAGAGAAAGCATGGTATGGCTGGGTGTCCCCCTTCCTCGCCGACAACGACCCCTCCTCCCACCATTTAATTCCACTCGCCCAACCTAACCACGACCGTCTCGTGATCGGCCATAACGTTGGCTACGACCGAGCCCGTATCGCAGACGAATACACGATCCAACCCACGCAGCTACGCTACCTCGATACCATGAGCCTCCACGTCGCCGTCTCTGGTTTATGCTCCCAGCAACGACCAGCATGGATCAAGCGACGGAAAGAAAAGGAGAGCCAGGCCTTGTCTGATACCGAGTCCGATACGTCCATCAATACCACCCGCGAGGAACTCGACCGGATCAGCGCGGGCGAGGCCGCCTTTTTCGACGTCTCCTCCCTCAACAGCCTCAAAGATGTCGCCAAATTTTACTGCAAGCTCGACATTGACAAGTCCCAGCGCTCCTATTTTGAGACAGGCTCGCGTCAAGACATACTGGACCACTTTCAGGAAGCCATGACCTACTGCGCGGGCGATGTCGACATGACCCACGCCGTCTACAAGGCTGTATTCCCCAGATTCCGGCATAATTGCCCGCACCCCGTCTCGTTTGCAGGCATGCTCCACATGGGCTCCTCGTTCCTGACCGTGAATGAGAAATGGGAGACTTACCTCGCGCGCTCGGTCGAGAAGCACCAAGAGCTCAACGACTTGCTGGATGCCAAGCTTCAGGACCTTGCAGAGAAGGCACGCGCCCTGGTCGACACGCCTCACGAAAGAGACAACGACCCGTGGCTGAGCCAGCTGGAGTGGGAGGTCAACCCGCGGCAGCGAAAACTCAAGGGCTCCCCGAAATGGTACAAGGATGCGTATGATACCAAAGCCGGCAAACTCAAGATTACGACTCGCTCTCGCATGGCGCCGCTCCTGCTTCGCTTGAAATGGAAGAACCATCCCCTCCACTACCTGTCGCAGCATGGCTGGTGCTACAAGATTCACAAGAGCCACCCAGATTATATCCTGGCCAGTCCCAAAGCAGCCGAACGCTTCGATGACTACATTTTCATCAAGGTCCCACACAAGGACGGCGAAAAGGCTAACTGCGGCAACCCGCTCGCTAAGGGCTACATTGGCGCGTTCGAGGACAAGTTGCTTACGTCCGAGTACGAAGCCGCCCGCCAGGCGCTGGACATGAACGCCCAGTCAGCGTACTGGATCTCTTCAAGGGAACGCATCCTGGGCCAGTACGTGGTCTGGGACAATCTGGTCAACATGGGCCTGGGCAAACGTGCGGAGGGCAAGTACGGCATGATCCTCCCGCAAATGATCACAATGGGCACCGTGACGCGGCGTGCGGTCGAAAAGACGTGGCTGACTGCAAGCAACGCAAAAAAGAACCGCATCGGGTCCGAACTCAAGTCAATGGTCGAGGCACCGGCAGGATACAAGATTGTCGGCGCCGACGTGGATTCGGAGGAGCTCTGGATCTCGAGCGTCATTGGCGACGCCCAGTTTGGCTTCCACGGCGCATCTGCTTTAGGCTGGATGACCTTGCAAGGCACAAAATCCGAAGGCACCGACTTACACTCGAAAACCGCCAGCATTATCGGCATCAACCGTGACAAGGCCAAAATCTTCAACTATGCACGTATCTATGGCGCGGGCGTCAAGTATGCGACGAGTTTGTTGATGCAATACAGCCAGGACATGGATATGCAGACTGCTAGGGAGCGCGCTACCCAGCTCTACTTGGACACCAAGGGCGAGAAGCAGCACTCGAGAGAGAACCGGTTCAGGCGGCAGTACTGGAAGGGCGGTACCGAGAGCTACATGTTCAACGCGCTTGAAGACGTCGCCCTCTCGCCCGAGCCCCGCACGCCCGTGCTGGGCTGCGCCATTACGGCCGCGCTGCGACCCGAGAACACAGGGAGTCAGTTCTTAACGTCGCGCATCAACTGGGTCGTCCAGAGCTCGGGCGTCGATTACCTACACCTCCTGATTACTTCCATGGCCCACCTCATCCAACGATACCAGATCGAGGCTCGCTTTATGCTCTCCGTCCACGACGAGGTGCGATACCTCTCGACCGAGCGCGATACCCAACGCACCGCCTTGGCGCTTCAGGTCGCTAACCTCTGGACACGCGCCCTGTTTAGCTACAAGCTCGGCATCCTCAACCTCCCCCAGAGCGTCGCTTTCTTTTCAGCTGTCGACATCGATCACGTGCTGCGCAAGGAACCCACCATGCCGTGCACAACGCCATCCCACGAAGAAGCGATCCCCGAAGGTCGGAGTGTCACGATCCAGGAAACCCTCGCTGAGCTCGAGGCGTTCTGGGGCAAAAAGGAGAAGCAAGCATGCCTGCTCGGACCTGAAACACCTACGCCGGGGGCCGAATTCGGTGCTGATGTAATCGAGGATTTGCGCAACACGCACGGACTTTCGCAACCGAGGAAACTCGCCGACCTAGAGTTCCTCAAGGCTCAGCTGAGCAAGGACAATAGCTATGAAGATAAGGACCCCTCCGTGCGCGGCGGCAGACAAACCGAGGAGCGGGTTGAATCAGAGGAAGAAGCACCCCAACCGAGAAAGAAAAAGGAACGGAGCTCGGGCAAGAAGGACAAGAGCAGCACAACAACAACGAAGGACAAGCGTAAGAAGGCCAAAGAAGCGCAGCAAATGAGAGATAAGATGCTTCCGTCTCCCATTGTCGCTGAGACGATGCCCATCGTCGTCCAAAAACCGATTCTCTTTGCGGGCCAAGAGACGGATACCCCGCCATTGGAGATGCCAAACGTGTACGGATACGAGCCCGGATTCGAGCCCAACACTGCCTATGAGTATATCACACCCTCCAGCACAACGACAAGTGATTACGATGGCTTTGAGCATCCCGTGTATACGCCGCCGCACTCTGCATCCTCGTCCACCACGCGGGCGTACAATAGTGGCGGCAGGAAGCATCATTTTACCGTCTCAAAATCAACCCATTAAGAACAATAAACCGATTCTTTCGAAAGGGACTTGCTCTGTTTGGAAACAGTCAATGGGATTATGTAAGGTCTGGTTTCCGCGGGAGTGAATTAGACAGCGGAGCCATAACCCCCTTCCTTGGCTTAAGCCCGCTCATCACAAAGTTTAAAAAGCCCTGCTTCCTTTTTTTCTATTTTTGCACCTCATCTCGACCTTCTCCTTCCAAAAAACCCAATGTCCCAAGACAAAGCTGTTCTCGTCACCGGCGGTGCTGGCTATATTGGTATGTCGCTACAGCACAAAATAAATAAGGGGCGACTGACACGAGATGACAACCTTTAGGCTCGCACACCTGCATTGAGCTCCTCGAGCAAGGCCACCACGTGGTTATCATTGACAACTTGACCAACTCATCCTACGAAGCTATCCGTCGCATTGAGAAAATTACCAACAAGAGCGTGACATTCTACAAGGTCGATATCCTGGACAAGAAGGCTCTGCTGGAGGTGTTCAAGCGGCACGCGATCTGGGCTGTCATCCACTTTGCCGGCCTCAAGGCGGTGGGCGAATCGACCCAGATTCCGCTCGACTACTACCACAACAACATCACCGGTACCGTCATGCTTCTCCAGGCCATGAAGGAGTCGAATGTCAAGAATATCGTCTTTTCGTCCTCGGCCACCGTCTACGGTGACCCCGCTGTCATCCCCATTCCCGAGACTCTCCCCACCGTACGTCTACCATCATAGTATTGTGAGCGTATCTAATACTCAATTTCGTTGAACAGGGCGCCACCAACCCCTATGGCCGCACCAAGCAGTTCATTGAACACATCATCCGCGACCTCTGCACAGCCGAGGCAGGTTGGAATGCTGCATTACTGCGCTACTTTAACCCGGCCGGTGCGCACCCCTCTGGCATCCTCGGCGAGAACCCGCTCGGCGTCCCGAACAACCTCATGCCCTTCCTCGCCCAGGTTGCCATTGGCAAGCGCGAGTGCCTCTCCATCTTTGGCAGCGACTACGAGAGCAAGGACGGCACTTGCATTCGGTAAGGTTACACACAGCATGGGCTGAGCAAGTTATTAATATCAATATAGCGACTACATCAACGTGGTCGATCTGGCCCGCGGCCATTTGGCTGCGCTGAAAAAGATCAACGAGGGCACGGGCTGCGTCGAGTACAATCTCGGCACCGGTCACGGCTACACCGTCCTGGAAATGGTTGAGGCCTTTAGCAAGGCTGTCGGCCGTCAGCTGCCCTACAAGATTGTCGACCGTCGTCCGGGCGATGTCACGAACCTCACGGCTAACCCGACCAAGGCCAACAAGGAGCTCCAGTGGAAGGCCGAGATCCCGCTTGAGGATACCTGCGCTTCCCTCTGGAACTGGCAGACCAAGAACCCTAACGGTCTTGAGGATTGCCCTGGCGATGCCCCTGCCGAGTCAGTGATCTGCTACATTTAAATCACTCCATTCCTCCTTTTATTTTTCTTCCTTCAGGCAACCCCCCCCCACAATATACTCATTCGCACGACGCTAGCATCCCGTTTTTATATTTTCTTTGAACTATACGTCTTTTTTTTCAAGAAACAAAAGGATAACCCCATTTGATTCACTTTCTCTATGTAGACATGCATTCTGTCGTTTGACAGACGCAT
This sequence comes from Syncephalastrum contaminatum, assembly GCA_013461545.1. Classification (NCBI taxonomy): domain Eukaryota; kingdom Fungi; phylum Mucoromycota; class Mucoromycetes; order Mucorales; family Syncephalastraceae; genus Syncephalastrum; species Syncephalastrum contaminatum. The sequence goes on from VAFG01000192.1 coordinate 233,215, forward strand.
AGCAACGATTAGATAGAAACATTCCTCAATAAAGTATCAGTTTTGCTCATTATTGATCTATTTAGCTTTTAAGTTTCTGTGATGTAATGTAATATGGTGCGCTTATCAACATTGTTAGGAGTAATTGCTTTATTCGACCTGAGCCGAGAGAAGATCTCCTGTGACGCCTGGTAGATTAATTATAGCATAAAGCGCATCCTAAACCACTGTCCACCGAGGCAATAGAGCAACATAGATATCCAGAACATATATCAATGCAAGATAAAAGAAAGAACAACAAGACATTTATTCACGATGATAAATTACTCGTGTAGGATGCAATACAAGAGGGGATATTAGATCTCATGCGGGCGCTTATTTGCCAACGCAGTAGGCCTTGCCAGTGTCGAGGTTGTCGCACTGGTGGTCACCGGCGTGGTGGAGGCCGGGGTTGAGCGTGTAGAGCTGGGACTCGGGGATGCCAGCGTTGGCGGCAACGCTGGTGCAGCCATCATTGTCACCGACCAGGTGGACGTACTTGCAGTCCGAGGGGACGTGGGAGAAGAGGTTCCAGCCAGCGGCCTTGGCAGCGGCGATGGGGACCTTAGCGGCCTTGGGGTCAGCCGAGCCGGAGTCGGAAGCGTACGAGGCAGCATCCGAGCTGGAGCTGGAGTCAGCAGAGGGCTCGGCAGCGGTGGCAGCGTGCTTGCCGCAACGCTTCTCAAGGGGAGCGGCGGAGACGGCAGCGGCCATGGCGAGGGCAGCGATAGCGACGATGGAGAACTTCATGTTTGAAAGACAGGAATGGGTTCTTTAAAAAAAGGAAAGTGTGTTGGAGAGGAGAGGTTTGGAGAGGAGGATGAGGCAAAAAATGGTTTCGAGTCGACCTCTTTTTATATTCCATTTTCACCGGGACAGCAAACAGTATATGAAGGATCTAAATTGGACCGTTTTGGCAACAGGACATGCCCGGGGATGCCACCACAAATTGACTTCAAGTAGCACGAACGAATACTTGGAAATTTGGAAACCCGCTAGGAACCCCAAAAGATCATAACGATGCTCACACTGCGAGCTCTGCTCGCTCTGTATGGACACAAAGAGGCGGAGCACTGCCTCATTCTCTTGCGCAATCAAACTATGTGTCACCCACTCTTACTCTCTTTTCTCTCGCTTGGATATTCTTTTGGCCTCTGCATCGCGATATGCGCTCTGTGGTTGCCACTGAACGCGTCGCACCATATTTTTTTCTTCCCGCCTTCCGCGCACAGCAAGCGCGCGCACCCTCAAATTATTCCTCATTCGGCTGCATTACCTCGTGCACACCTGAATGTCTCTCACTCATAATATTTTTATTTTCTCCTGAAGGCACTAGAACCCGTTTCGCTCAGGAGAAGCGACTCAATTGACTTTAATCTGGGCTCAATGATGACAAGTATGTCCATTATCGAGCTGCCCCTGTCTATACAGGGAGACCTGCCTTGGTGGATCGTCAGGACTTTAGAAAAATAATGGATTATCTTTTCTGCAGCGCCGCACGCATTCAATGACGATCGTCTTGGAAATTTGCCTCGAATAGGACTGTTGTGTGACATGTGTTCTTGTGGGAGACTAACCTTTTTCTCCACATCATCATTCCTATTTGCCTCAAACAGAGGATACTAAATCAGTTGCAGGCCTCGATAGATTTAATAAATCTTGTTAGGTGGCGATTCAGAATGTAGAGAAAAATCGACCTTCTATGTATTTCTGACATAAAAAGTCAATATATATTTTTTTTTATCTTGTGTGCATATATCAAGAAAGCTTGCCAACTCTTATGACCTGTCATGATGATAGTGACTTTTCATCCTGGCGTGAGGGGAGTCCAGGCTATGACCACTACCGGCCGATGATGATGTGCTACTCGAATTATATCGGCCATGATGAACGGGAGTTCAGTTGCATCGAGACCACACCAGCGTCATCTGCGGGGAATCAACGTACATGTGGTGCAGAGCATGTTCTTTATTCTTGTCCCCCCATGAATGAATGCCCCTGTTTTTAAGGTACGCAAGCAAGAAAAGCGTGTATCGTTTGCCAAAGCATGCGTCGCAAAGTGCACAGACCTTGAATATTGCATCATGTTAAAGAAAACCAAGACGTTCATGCTTTTCTTTTTCATATCATGGTAAGACTATCCTGCATTTTTTAGATTATTACTCCAGAAGGCTAGTTGCTACGCTACGGTGAGTTCCAGGGATACGCAAGGAATTATCTATGTAGTTATCCATAGCTTTCATCTAGAGATATTGGGCCAAAGATCCAGTGTCTCGGATGCAAAAAAAAAGACATTGTGCACAGAGCAGTGAAACATCAACGTTTCTAAAGATAACCTCTCCCCATGTTCCAATGGTGCTTGAACGTGCTCGTATCTGCTTTGAAATGGGCGGGTCAAAGATGGGACGGCATGTGAACCCGCCTATTCCTCCGACGATAATTTTCGGCAGGTGACACAGATCATAAACCCGCTGACCTTGTACATTCCACACCAGGGGATTTCTTCAGGGACACCACCACGCCATCGTTTCCCTTCTAGACTCTATTTAGAATGTAAAAATGGAAAATACTATTTCATGTCGCACCGTGTGAAATGAACATGGCATATTTTTACTTTTGTGTATTCTTTCTTTTCTAAAGCATCCTTTGAACAGGATAATAATAGCCACCGAAAGAAATATATGGGCGAGTACATGCAGTGACCGACAACATGCTTGCTAGTTGGCTAGCTCCGCTCATTGATACTGTGATATGAGCTACTCAATTACCACCAATGAGCATCCCGCTGCAGTATTGCTTACGTGACTTGATCATGGTGTCTACCCTCGCTCTTGGTCAAAGTGATTGATTGATTAATTGATACCTACGTCGCTCTCTAATATCAAATATATCATTCGATTTGTGTCGGTCTGGACCGTACCGAATATTGTACTATGTAAGATCCTACTGCTACGAAAGATGTCAGTATCAGCGAATGACAAACGACTCGTTTTGGGCTTGGTACAGAAACTAAATGGACCAATTGAGTATAAGCGAATGGGACAGCTCACTGGGTTGGACTTGCAGAACGTTCCCTTGCGTCGGACGACCGTCGTGCATTAGATGATAATGATTTCAATGATTCAAACATATATCCATTCATATATACTACAATACAAGTGTACGCAATGCGCCAACGTAGCACGCACGTGCACCTTGACAGTGAGTGTCTTTGAAGCAATGAGCATTGCTTCTGGCGTATGCGGATAAATGGATGTCTGATGGCGTACACCGTTTGAAAGTTCGTTCTAGTCTTCCTCTTTTGTCACAAGCTAACAGGTCTAGTGCTATCCTCATACGTAGAGAGACTATGTAGCCGTTTTGTTGAAAATGGCGCGCCTAAATAGTGCAAATGAATGAACTGAAACGCGATATATAGCGCTTCGAAAAGCTTGTAGCATCGAAGGCATGGGAAGCACACGCCATTCGTCACGAGACTATGACTCATGTGTAGCAACTACACATTGCTGGACCTGGGCTGGAAAGCGATAAAAAGCGCATTGTTCATTATGTATATTCTTTTGGAACAATTAGCATAGTTCAATCCAATCCTTAACTGCTGGCTGCTTTTTGGCTTGAGATAATGATATCTGCGGAGGATATTCTCGATAAAACTCTAGAATAAATTCACCACAATAATAAAATGGCCACGTAGGCATTTTGGGAGCGGTGTACTTTGCATCAGTAAAGACGATGACGACGAGATTAGAAAGAGCCCTGGTTAGATAACTACTTGCCAGCTCGTGTATTACAAGAAGGAAAGAAGCTAATTCCAAACCTTACAATACGAGCACCGCTGTCTGCGAGCCAGCACAACCCATTCAAACCGCAACCTCCCTGATAACATTGACTACAGTAGTCGGCTCCATTTGCTGACAAATTTGAAGCCCATGATTTGAAAGAAGGAATAATTTATACTATAGACAATGTCATTGAGGCGGTAAATAGCAATGTAAGTCGAAACATGGGTTGAAATATGGACTTCCTCCCAGTTGCGTCATAAAGTTGATCTTGATGGGATATGCTCTTGTCTGGCATGTTTCGGTGGAAACATTCGAGAAATGACATGTCTTTGGGCTCCCAATCTCACCGAGAAATCCTTTACTAAGTATCCGCTCCAGCATCCTCTATTTTGCTTCTGATATCTTCCTTTGCCGTTTTATGATATCGCTGTCATTTCGACTGCTGTAGATAAGATACAGGTATATAGATGATAAGGATTTAGTACCTGAACTCAATTACGATCTTTTGATACCAGTACCAAGATGAAAGCTGTAGTACTAAGTGCAAAACATCGGATAATTGTAAAAAATAAAAATAAAAGGACGTTAGTGTTGTGAATATCATGGAGAACGCGGCACGGACTCACTGCCCAAATGTGTGGCATATTCAAAAAAATGCCTGCATGTTTGAGAGATAACGCAAAGCATATATTAAACTCTTTTATAAATATATACTTGATTTGTTAGAAAGGAGTATCACCATCAAGTTTAGTTCAGTCTATCGTTGTCCTGAGCAATAAGTGGCACCGTTCGGGAGTTTCTTGTGAGTCTATAACGTAGCTTTATCTTTTTATTCTCCTCATATACATATAAAGCGTCCAGATTCCTTTGTACAGTGAGTAAGTAAGTACGATACATAGGAAGGCACCGCATATCGACCGAGGCAATGGGCGTACTGTATATAACGGTATACGTTTTTGAAGAGCTGATAGGTTGAGACAACACTCAGCTTACACTGACATACTTACCTTTAATGTACACCGAGAGCCTTAATTTATATTGAGATATTAGGGTGCTGTCAACCGTTCGTATAAATGGGCTCACTGATTTACAGGCAATAATGAATAAATTTGAGATTAAGCGCACGACGCGTCACAAACACGCGCGCGTCTGTACCTCCTGTAAATTCTTTCTTTTCTTTCGCGTCGTGATCATGGAACAGCCAATGGAAGTCGATCCTGCACCTGTTCCTGAAACTGCTCCTGCAACTGCTCCTGTGTCCTCCACCGAGACCGAGAGCCCCGGCTACATTATTCCATGGTAATAACAAATCGCTTTTGCAGTGACATCATTACTTAACTGGATTGCAGGGTGGAGTACTACAGACCCAAAAATCTCTCAGAGATTGTCGGCAACGAAGACACGATTCAGCGGCTGCAAACCATTGCCCGCGACGGCAACATGCCCAACATTATTCTAGCGGTAAATTCACTGACACATGCCCTATACTTTTACTGAACTGTGAGCAGGGTCTGCCCGGCATTGGTAAAACAACGAGTGTCCTTTGTCTGGCAAGTGAGATGCTGGGATCAAATATGAAGGAAGCCGTTCTGGAATTGAATGCGTCAGACGATCGGTAAGAGCAAAAAGGTCAAAAGCGGGAAAGCCAATATCCATGTACTCATGTATGGGAAATGCAGAGGTATTGACGTGGTGCGCAACCGAATCAAGGCATTCGCTACCAAGAAAGTGACTCTGCCTCCCGGCAGACACAAGATCATCATTCTGGACGAAGCAGACAGGTGAAATATAGAACAAGTAATGTATACTTTTATATTGACGTAGTATAGTATGACGGGCGGTGCACAACAAGCGCTTCGACGTACGATGGAAATCTATTCCAACACAACCCGTTTCGTCCTCGCATGCAATCAGTCCAACAAAATCATTGAGCCCATCCAGTCGCGATGTGCCATTTTACGCTATTCCGCCCTCTCCAACGACCAAATCCTCAAGCGGCTCGACGAGATCTGCGCCAAGGAGAACGTACGTCTTTTTCTAAATGTTTGTGCGCCTATTTATAAGAAGATTAGGTACGCTATGACGACAAGGGCCTCGAAGCCATCATCTTCACTGCAGACGGCGATATGCGTCAGGCCATCAACAACCTGCAATCCACCTTTTACGGCTTCAGGTTCGTCAACGACGTGAATGTCTACAAAGTATGCGATCAGCCGCATCCCAAGCTGATCCAAGACATTCTTCAAAAATGTGCCGAGGCCAAGATTGTCGAAGCCGACAAGGGCATATGCCAGCTCTATGAGATGGGTTATGCCTCCCTCGATATCATCACCACCCTCTTCCGTGTCATCAAACTTTACAATGCCCTCGATGAAGGCCTGCGTCTTGACTTTATCAAGGTACGACTTGAGGCATTTGAAAACAAAAAAGCTTACATACGGTAGGAAATTGGCTTTACACACATGCGTATATTGGAAGGCCATCAGAGCCTTCTTCAACTCTCAGGATTAATCGCGCGTCTCTGCCGTGTGGCCAAGAACTTTAGACGGTGAGCGGCTTAAGAAACAGCTGCTCTGGGCTCATACTCTATATACACACAAACCATCGTTATTACTTTCCTTCTTCATCAATGCATATCCTCCTCTTCACTTACTCTCTTCATCCACCATGGTATGGTTAGTCACACACACATCCACCCATTCGGTCGTGACAAAACGTGGGAGCGGCTTTCTTTTGACAAAGGCTTGGGTCAGCTCCGGCAAGGCTTGTAAATTCTCGTGATCCATAATGACGGTCGTGATCCCTTCCTCCTCTGGATCGTGAGTGACCAAGCCGTGGTAGGCACGGATGAGTTGGGCAGCGAGCCAAAGCCGCTGTGCGCCTCGCCGCTCGGCGTTAGTGACGCAGTGCTCGATCTCCGGAATATAGGCCTTGACCCGCAAAAAGTAGGCGCTGGGCAGGTTGCGATAGTTAAAGTACTTTGCGTTCAGCTGCAGGGCCACTTGACGTATCTTTTCCTCCTCAGCCATGACCGGGACGTGTTTCATGACCTGATCAAAGCGTGTTTTGGTATCTGTATCCTTCACATCGAGCCAGTTGGCTTACCTCGCGGAAGCCTTCCAGTGTGGCATCTTTTGTGTACGAGTCGCCCCAGCGATCAAAATTGCTGCGAAATTCACGAGCTCTGGCCTCGGTAGTATGGTACATGTATCTATAGAAACGCATGAGACCGAGTATAACCAAGCCATGGGAGTACAGACCTTGGTTCGAGCGGTAAAAGGTCTTGAGACTTGTCACAGTCCACTATCCACTCTGGTTTGACGACGTCTCTATTGCTCTTGATGACGGCCTCGACACGCACATCTAAAACATGGCGTCAGTCCATACCCGAGAGTCCTTTTCGGACTTACTCCGTGAACCAGCAATCACATAGTTAGCGCCCTTGGGAAGCTGAGACAGCTGACCACCGTTCTCGAATACAAGTGCTTCGATTTGTTTCTGCTGATACGTCGTTGATCCACGCAAAACGCCTAACAGGCTAGCGTAAGACAATGTGGATTTGCTCTGAGAGACTTACAAATAGTAAGGCCGTCAAAGATATGAGAGCGTCGTGTGAGCGCATTCGTATCGACGGTTTGCATGGATGGAGGCAACGAGTATTGCTGAGCCTAGGTACGTATTAAGTGCGAGCAGAGATGAAATGCTCTACTTACAGTCCGCTTGATGATTTTTTTGATTCGTTTTTGCTTCTGTTCACTAGGATTCCACGTTACGCAATGCTACATTTGACTGGAGTCACTTACAGCAGATCTTTCATGGAAAGCTCTTTGCGCTTCTTTCCTGAGAGTGAACCAGTGTGAAGAGCTTTCTGTACATCTATTTTTGGTGATGAGAATGTGCTATAAGTGATCCATAAAACTCACCGCTATAGGTCATACAGTCGCGCCATGACTTATCCTTTCGAATACGCACGAAACGAGGGAAACGTAGGGTATAGCCGCAGCCAAACTGGTCTACCCCGACAGTAAGTTAATAGCTCAACATCAGATCAGGAACTTACTGCTGTGAGTAATTTCGGCTGCCTTCACCTCGACGATGTACGAGCTTGAAGGTATAAGTTAGAGCATGCCTTATGTCTGCTACGCCTACCTGTCGTAATCCACCAGAACTCCGGGTTTTTCGCTGGAGCCTTGGGGGTGCATGAACCAGGCCGGGTGCTTCTTGTTGTTGTACTTTTGCATATGCTGAAAGACTTGGCCGACCTCGTCCATCTCGTTGATCGTATAGCCCGTGCCCAGGATGGCAAATGTCATGAATCTAATACCGTTCATGAGCCTCTTCGCCTTGCACCTATATTTTTTCCATACCTGGGTGGCTCGCTGTCGGGAATCGTGTCATCCCGCACAGCGCAAAAGAATTGGCCGATACGGTTTCTGCGTTTGCCAGACCCATAGCTGCCGCCGACGATCAAAAGATCACAGTTTTCGTTGTCTACGTACTCGGGCTTGATCTTAAGCCAGGTCTTGTTTCTCGCGCCTGGTTCATAAATGGACCCTGGGTTCTTAATAACCAAACCTTCTTGTCTATCTTCGATCAGATTTGGCAACTCGTGCTTTCATTTCCGATTACCTTTTCGCAATGGCCTGCTCCAAGGCTTCGAGGATATCATCGTGGCTTGATTTTTCTTCACGGCGCAAGATGTTCAGGTGGCCGCGCTTATCTGTGACAACGCTATTCAGTACGCGCAGTCGATCCTTCAAGGCGTATTCCAGGAGAGGCCGTCCGTTGCAGTAGACAATATCAAAGACAATGACTACAGACAACTCATGTTATTGTGGATATGTGTCATAGAGGAATATACTTACAGCAGGAACGTGCTCGGTAGGGATCCATGTCAAGTGGCTCATCTAGTCACGTCAGCCATCACCACAGAGATGCATTTTTCGCGTACCTTTGGCAGAAGTTTTCAAGGTACCGAAAGGCAGGTACGCATCCAGTTTTGGATCATAAGAAACCATTTCACCATCCAAAATCAAGCTACAATTAAGTTTAGCCAGGCGAAAAACCTGAATTTCGCTTGACTTACGTGTCGGCCTTGATACATTCAGCCATACGGCGGGCGAGACCGGGGACGTGGGGAGACCCGCCGTACAAATAAGTATAATCCGTGCCACGTCTGGACCACCACAAGAACTTGCCCTGGGCCTTGTCATAGTGCATCTGGATACGCTCGCCATCGATCTTTTGCTCAATGTAAAAAAAGCCATTGTGCTGCACAAGGCTCGCGTCGCGCGCATCCTTAATGGACCACGGTGCACCGAGCTGCGGCTTGAAGGGACTGAAGAGTTCAATGGTCTAGCATGGATATGAGTCATACGTAGGTCTAATATGTATGAAGATGATTACAGATTTGCCAAGTTTTGTAAACGGGTCCTTCAAGTCACTGCACACTTTTTCGAGGCTGCTGCAGACGGCAAAGAGATCGCGGGCTTGGGGATGAAAGACGTCAAACATGGAGTTATCGGACATGCCCATCTTCATATCCTTGAGAATGATACGGACCAGCCATCGTTGCTCAAAGGGGGTATATTTGTTCACAATGTCGCGGAATATCTGAGACCGTTGTTTTTCATCGCTGAGACAAACAAGTCAGATACATACTAGATCACACATGTCGAATTGTACCCTTCTGCATGAGAGAGGCTATCCAAGAGATTACTGACGTCGTGGACCGTTTGGGTATGCTGCTGTACGGTCGAGCGTGGTGCGACAATCTCATAGACAACGGCAGAAAAGTCACCTGTTGATTTCTGGATAAAAGTATCAATCAATGCGCCCTCTATTGTTTTTCAACTCGACTTGCATTGGAGTATTTGCCAGCATTGCCGGGTGCCTTCCACTGTTTCAAACGATACGCGTCTTCGGACGTGCGACTGAGACCGAGCGCGTCAGTGTAAGCTAGGCCGAGTTTCGATTCTTTCAGGTGGTAGCGTTTCTTGTCCAACTATTTTCTCGAGTCAACTTTTTCTTCTGCTGCGGGATTAAAAAATACGACAGAACTTACATGAGGCAGCAACAAACGCATGGGCTCATAAAAGTCATTGCCGTAACGCGCACGCCATTCCATAAGGTATTTGCGGAATCGCTGCTTTTTAAGGTCTGTGCCTCTGCAGTTTTGAATTTGATCAAAGAGAGCACAAAGATTGCTGAAGCGATTAAAGGTGTCGCCCATAATGTCACAAAAGGAAAGAAAGACGGTGAATGGAGCTGCCCGTAAGTGGACTTAAATTAAAATAATGCATGAATCTGATAAACTACTCTGGCAGCATTTGGGGAATACGCGTTTACTCGGCCAACATGGAATATATACCATCTCCTGATTGAATGTGTCGTGCGTAGTTAAATGTTGATGTTGAAGCAGTATTACTATTCTGCAGAGGACTGCCCGTTGATCTCTGACGGCCCTGTCTTTTACATACATAGATAGACGGTATCCCCTTATTATATATAGATTGGCCTAAAAGGGGAACATTGTAAAATAGCAAGCCAAATAGTCATTAAAAAGGCATAGATATAGTATGTAGGATTATATCTCGGTTAGAAAAGCTCACAGAGCTTTATTAGAATGATTAGACACATCTTTGTCCAGAAAAGCCTAGACCGATTTACATAGACTTAAATAGACATGTACACCTTGACAAGAGAGTCCCGTCATGGAAACTCTGATGTAAGCTCTACCATACATATGCTCGGCTAGAGAGTCTTATAAAAATTAATTAGGTTTAGATAATACACATCATACTTTGCAAGGCGTATACTCAATATTTATATTTCATATATGCCTGTCCACTCCTTCATCTTGCCAGCGACGCTAGTATCTGGAACTGTTAGGAACTGTCACGTGAACCTTTTACGCGCGCACCTCAAGCACCATTACTGGTCTGCATATGCCCATCATTTTACAAGTATCACTCCTGGCTTATCTCACATCGTGTTTATGACTTGTGTATACAAAGACACCGAACTATAGTATAAGAGGAGCGAGCACAAGGCAATAAAAAAGTATCCATCAACAGTATAGGTTTCAAGGTCAACAAGCAAGTAGGGCCCATAAAAGTTTATTGCTTTAGCAGAGCATAACTCTTAGTAGAAAGTGGTAGGACGCTGAGCAATGAAAACAGCGCGGTGGGCCTTGTCCTGGCGCTTGACGCGGTGGGGCAGGGGGAAAGCAAGCTTGGGGTCCAAAAGCTGCTTGATGTACTGGCGACGGACATCAGCGGCCTTGACCTCAGCAACGCGGATGATCTGCACCGAGGAGAAACGGGCACGGTGGCGGGCAGCCAGGTCCTGGTAGCAGGTCTCGACAGCCTCGACACGGGACAGACCACGGTACTCCTTGTACATGTTGTGGGTGCCCGAGCGAGAGTCGTAGCGGATCCAGATACCAAAGTTCTTGATCAGCGTGGGGCGCTTCTCGAGGATCTATTGAAAATAACAGTGTCGGTAACCTTGTTCTAGGACACAGGGGTGTAATAATAATTACCTCGTTGATCGAGACAATCTCGCCGTTGGCCTTCTTGACCTTGCGGAGCTTCTTCAAGTAGTACCAGAAGCGAGACTTGGCAACAACGACGTTGGGAGCAAAGACGCGCATGCGGTAGAGCTTGGGAGTAGGGTCCTGCTCCGAAGGAAGCTTGCGGCCGACCACCTGGTATTCGTGGAACTATCATTACCCATTATAGAGAATTAGCCTTTCCATTCATTCAATTGAATGCCAACGCTGCATTGTGAAAGAAGACTCCCATCCAAATCCATCCTCAGTCGATCATCGTCATTTGTTGATGGTGTGTATATGCTGTTTTAGAGAGTGCTGGTGCTGTATCCATCCGTCCATAGATGGATGGATGATGGATGCGATATAGATGGATGCAGGTTTCGTATGGTAAGTGGATGGATGAGATTCATCCATCCATCGTATATCGTATCGATGAGCGGTTCGTCAGGTGGGCGTAGAAGAGAGTAGGATGGATGGGAGGCCCCTTTCACAATGGCAGACAGGTCTTGATGATGATACGTACGCGAGACATGGTTAAGTCAGAAAAGAGGAAGATTCAAGGGCTCACCTGCACACTCTCATGAAGGGGCACCGCCGCACTTGCCTATTTGATACTCCGATACACTCACTTTCTGTTTTTGGTAATCTCATGTCAACCTGAATGCCCGTATCCAATTAACGCCTACAGTCTCTCATCGAGCCAGAATTCATGATAGGGTCATTCAATGTCTTCATAAAACTAACAAGTAGATTAAATGGAGACTATTTGTCTTATACGGAGTGTCTCTTGTACGATCAAGTGACGATAAAAGTACGGTCATAAAAGTCATCCAAACATTACTGCTATAATAGTTATCGAACAATCATCACTGACGTAGAGCAGTGCATAACAAAACCGGTGTGGTTGCAGAGCAATCCATAGAAATCCCAATTGGCCTTCAATAGGTATTTATGATATGTATCCTTTTTGGATGGATCGGAGGAAGTTTAAAAGTTCCTGCAAAATTAAAGTTGCCTGTGCGCGCACTTTCAAGCCACACTTTATATCTTAATTCTGTTATGGGACAGCAAGGGCGATTGGCACGATCGCTCGATTGGAAGGTGACCCAATGCCTGGTGCGGTACAAAAAAGAAGGCAACAAGGACTGGTCTCTGCCGACACTCTACGAGTACGTCCAGCGCATCGATTACAGCTTACGGCGGATCAAGAAGCGTCAGCTCGAAGTCACCATTGAAAAAGGTGAGAACTTGTCACGTTTGCTTGTACCGTTGCACCATTTAACACTAGCTCAGTACTGCCCGAGTTGGAAGACACAACAGAGCAAGCAGAAAGGTAATAAGGATATGAAGCACTTGCACGGATTGTTAATTGTCCAATAGCTCGGGAGAAGACGAAGACGCGGAAGCCGAACATGCAGTGGTGAGTTCAGGGTTTGATGCGTGGTTTTCTCAATCGTATATACCTTCACTCCCTAATGACAACGATGATACAAAGCCAATGGTCGAGGGCAACGCCAATTCAATGAACAAGTCCGTCACAAGTCTATGGAATATCCCTAAACCCGCCACACCTGACCCTGCTGCTGAGTCCACTTCTGCTGCTGCCACACCCGCAGGAGAGGAGGAAGACAAAACATCCAAGAAGCGTACCAACAAGGCCAGCCAGGGCTCTGCCGTCAAACGCAGTAAACGTGAGTAAACTACCTCTGAGCATTGAACCTGTCATTCACCACTCCTTGGGTTAGTGGAAAGCAGAGAAGAGGCCTTTATCCCGTCCGCGCGCCTGTCTGATCTGGGTGGCATCGAAAACTGTATCGAAGAGATTATGGAATTGATTGCCATGCCGCTCGCCCACCCCGAAGTGTATATTCATACCGGTGTTCAGCCTCCGCGCGGTGTGCTCCTCCACGGCCCACCTGGCTGTGGCAAGACCCGCTTAGCCCATGCCATTGCAGGTGTAAGTTCATAACAAAAGAGCTGAATAGTGCAGTGCCTGACGCTTATTGCAGGAGCTGAATGTGCCCTTTCTGAACATCTCGGCTCCATCCATTGTGTCGGGTATGTCGGGAGAATCGGAAAAGAAGATCCGCGATGTGTTTGACGATGCCAGGGCCAACGCGCCCTGCCTCTTGTTCATTGACGAGATTGATGCCATCACGCCCAAGCGTGAGACCGCACAGCGCGAGATGGAACGACGTATCGTTGCACAGCTTCTGACGTGTATCGATGGTAAGTCTCTATAAGTCTTTTGTGGTCAAACCTCATTTGGTGGTGTAGATCTCTCTTGGGACAAGACGAACAATAAGCCGGTCATGGTGATTGGTGCGACGAACCGTCCGGACTCGCTGGATGAGGCGCTGCGACGTGCAGGGCGGTTCGATCGTGAGATCAGCATGGGTGTACCTGATGAAAAGGCACGCGAAAGGTAAGACGAAGCAAGAGAGAACGCACAGGGTCGCTAAGGTAAAGCGGCCTAGAATTTTGGTGGTCCTGGCTGAAAAGCTGCGACTGGAAGGTGCCTTTGACTTTGCCGCGTTGGCGCGTGCGACGCCAGGTTATGTCGGTGCTGATCTGCAAGCGCTGATCACGCAAGCAGGCGTGATTGCCGTGAAGCGGATATTCAAGCACCTGCGTCAAGCTACGCTTGCCCCACCGCCCGAAGAAGGACAAGAAGAGCAGGAGCAGACACCTGTCGAGGACAGCAATGCGATGGAACTGGATACCACAAACACACAAGCGATCCCGGTCACGACCGTGGAAGAGTTCGAATCGCAGTCTGCTCTCGAGCAGCTCCGGTCCATTGCGGACTTCATCCACAACCACAAGGCACCGCTCTCACCCGAGCAGCTCGAGTCGCTCGCCATCACCGAGGACGATTTTAAGCATGCCCTGAAAAAGGTACAGCCCTCCTCGAAGCGCGAAGGCTTTGCAACCGTGCCCGACGTATCGTGGGACGAGATTGGCGCTCTCTCGTTTGTGCGCGACGAGCTGCGCATGGCCGTCGTGGAGCCCATCAACCACCCCGAGTTCTTTGAACGCGTCGGTATCTCTTCTCCTGCCGGTGTCTTGCTTTGGGGTCCCCCGGGCTGCGGCAAGACTTTGCTGGCCAAGGCGGTCGCCAACGAGAGTAATACGAATTTCATTTCCGTGAAGGGCCCTGAGCTTCTCAACAAGGTAAGCAACCAATACCAGGGTCCGCTGGGTGTTTTTGTTAACCGCGTGTATAGTATGTGGGTGAGAGTGAGCGTGGTGTTCGCCAAGTATTTGCCCGCGCACGCGCCTCGGCACCGTGTGTCATTTTCTTTGACGAGCTCGACGCGCTGTGCTCACGCCGCGACGACCAACAAACGGACGCGTCGGCGCGCGTCGTCAACACGCTGCTGACCGAGTTGGACGGCGTCGAGAACCGAAGCCAGGTGTACGTCATTGCCGCGACGAACCGGCCCGACATGATTGACCCGGCCATGCTCCGACCGGGCCGTCTGGACAAACTCCTCTATGTCGAGCTCCCCACGCCTGGCGAACGCCTCGACATTCTTCAAAAGCTGACAAAGAAGACCCCGCTCGCGCCTCACGTCAGTCTGCAAGAGATCGCGGAGGACCCTCGGTGCGAGGGCTTCAGCGGTGCAGATCTGGCCTCGCTGGTGCGCGAAGCCGCCGTCTCGTCGCTGCGGAGCAACTTTTACACGCAAGGCAAGATCAACACCGAGGCCACGGTCGAACACGTGTTTGTTGACCTCTCCCACTTCCATACCGCATTCACCAAGATTTCTCCGAGTGTACTGCCGCATGACAAGCGGCAGTACGACAAGCTGCGCGAGAAGTTTGGATAGACGCACCCGCATGCTTTTTTTATTATTTATCCATCCATTTGAAAGAACTGATGCATGATTTGTTGTACTACTACTACTACTAGCTAGAAATGTGAACAAAGGAAAAAGAGGAAAAAGGAAATATATATATGTACAGAATAGAGTCATCTTATTACTCTTCAAAGACAGCACAGCTGGGGTGAAGTGCCATGATGGGGTTATCGCCGGTGGCCCACTCGCCGTGCTCATCCTCGTCGTCGCCGCCTTCCTGGTGGACTTCGATCAGGGTTTGCGACTCGGGCGCGGCCAAACGGCGAATGATGCGCTCAATCAGGGTCTTTTCGCGCTCGAGGTCTTCCTCGGTCTCGAGACGGCTTTCCTGCTGCTCGAGGTACCACAGCACCAAATCACTGCGGCGCACACCCGTATCGCCCTCATCGTTCTGAGCATCCAGCAGACGCTGGCACAACATATATCGGATCTCCATGAATCGGTCGTAATCGATCCGCATCCGCTGCGACTGACTCTGGGTCTGCGTATCCTCGTCCATATGTTCTTGCTGTTGTTGTACGTCGCCGATACGCAAGCTCTGCATACCGCCATCGAGGGCCTCGTCGCTCGTCATGACATCGCCGGACTCGTCAAACACAATATCTTCTTGCTCCACGCGAATAATTGATTTCTGGAGGAGTGCAAACGCCTCGAGGACGTACTTCTCGGTGATTATCTCGGAGCAGTAGACACGCGCGATCGCCTCCGAGAGTCGGATCATGCTCTCTAATTGACGAACCGTGATGCGGTACGAGTTGTTGTTGGTGCTTTGGCGATCGCCCTGGCGCAAATCGCGGTAGCACTCGGCGAGCTTTTTGGCCGCCTCGGGCTCAAACTGGGGTTTGAGCGTCTTGGCATAGCGAATGTAGCGCTGGAGCTGCTCGGCCGTGTACTCGGGGTGCAAATAAGACTCGCGCATCCGGTGGACGTTGACAATGTGACGGGCAATATTGTAGTCCACCATCTCGTTGCACTCGTCGAGCACGACAAAGAACAGGTCGAAACGGGACATGACGGGCGCCGACATGTCAATGTTTTGTCGGAGAGTGAGCTTCTTGTTGTAGCGACCGCCGCGTGGGTTGGCCGCAGCAAGGATGCTCGTGCGCGCGTTCAGACTGGCCTGGATACCGGCCTTGGCGATCGAGATGGTCTGCTGCTCCATGGCTTCGTGAATTGCGACCTGATCCTTGATATCCATCTTGTCGAACTCGTCGATGGCGCAGATGCCATTGTCGGCCAACATGAGGGCACCTGCCTCAATCGAGAATTCGCCTGTTTCCTCGTCCTTGATGACAGCCGCCGTCAGACCGGCCGCACTGGAAGCTTTTCCAGAGGTATAGACCGAGCGAGGCATGAAACCACAGACATACCTAACCCAAGGCATTAAAATTTTCCCTTTTGCACACTCTCTATCCTGTGGACTTACTTGAGGAACTGACTCTTGCTAGTTGAAGGATCGCCGACAATGCAGACGTTGATGTCACCACGGAGATGCATACCCTCGTGGGTGACCTTGTGCACACCACCGAGCATCTGGAGCAAGATACCCTTCTTGACATATTCGTGGCCAAACACGTTGGGCGCAATGGAGCCGAGCAACTTGGGATACAGTTTCTCGCCGAGTTGCTGCATCCGGTTGATCTGCTCTACCTCGTCCTGGGTATAGTCCTGGAGGACCTCGTCCGCGGTTTCGTCGTCAGCGGAATCGCCATGCAGGTTGATGTTCGTGGAAGCCTAGATAAACTCAGTTTTTTTTCCAACTCCATTACTCTATTTTCTTCTTTGTTTTACCTTGGTGACGGTAGCAGGTTGAACCATGCATGCCAAGAAGGACATTTTGTAGGTCAGATCGCGGACACCGAGAGCCTTGAGGCCGGTAACGCCTTCGTTGGTGGAGCCGTCGCGGACACGGGTGGAGGTCTCGCGCTGCGACTCGACCGAGGTGCCGGGCGTCTTGAAGGCGGCAATGTCAGGCACGACAATCAGGGTACCGGTGAAAATGCACTTGTCACCAGCCTTGGCGCGCTCGACCATTTCACCGCGGACAATGACATCCATGCTGCGAGGCATGCTGCCAGTCGGGATCTCGGACGAGTTTTCCTGGATGCGGATCTTTTGCCAGTCGACAAACTTGGACTGTTCGACGTTGAGAGTCCAACTCTGGCGGTTGAAGCACTGCAGGCCCTGGCACATGACAGGCTTTTCCCAAATTTCCAAGATTAGTTTTTCGGTCACGGGCTAAAAAAAAAAAAAAAAAA
>VAFG01000192.1:251509-268686 GCA_013461545.1 Syncephalastrum contaminatum
CCACCAGCTCGTCTGTCTTTTCCAAATCCTTGTAGTCGACGAAAATCGTACGTGAGTCCTTGTTGTGGGTCTCGGCGAGCTGAAGCATGTAGGGGCGATTCTTCCATTTCTGGTTGACACGGCTGTCAGCAAATGTAGCGGTAGGCGCCTCGAATCTAACAAAGAATGAGAATCGCTGCATTCCATTCTCAAGAGTTCCACGCGTACACTTCAATGAATCTTTCAAAGGTCTCCATAAAGACGACTGCGATTTGATCGATAACTTTAGGAATGGCCTCGGTCTGGTTCAGGCCTGGCATGCGGCGTGGTGCCTGAGTGGCCTGATTAGGCGTATCGACGTCCATGACGGACGGCGCAACGGGCGTCGAGGCTTCCTGCGGGGTGCCGACGAGGTTGTTCAAAAAGGTGTCGCTGACGAGGTGTGACATGCCACAGACAGGTCGAAAGTGTAGAAGCAGAAAGGCGCGCGCGCGTTTCTAATTTGGACTTTCATTTTTTTTTACCAGAGTTGAGCCACCGATCAGTCAAGAGCGAGAGCAAGAGAGAAGAACATAAAGTTTATATTTGAAACTCAGATTCCTAAACGACACGCTCGTGGTGAGATTCCTTTTTCGAGTGGAGCCAAAGAAGACCCGTTGGCTTCTCGTTTCACACTCATCGCTTTCGTTTTCAGGCCTTTTCTTTCACTCTTTCACACACCAGACCAAAAACTTTTTTCTTTTCCTTTTTTTCTTCCGGTGTATCAAAACTCTCCTTTGCACCCCCTTCCTTTTCCCTTGTCTTTTCTTTGTCTTCTTTTGCTTCATCGCCATGGAGCACGATCTCGAGACGTTGGAGCACCAGACCGCTCCGGAAAGTACCCGTGGTCTTTTCGACCCTCCCGAGCAAACCGTACGTTTTGGGTGCACACGCGTGTGGAGCAGTGTAACCTCTTGGTATTTATCATGTTTGTTTCCATAGCGACCTCCTCCCGATAAGCGGCGTTCATTTCATGCATTTGGCCCCGTCGTCGAGAGCGCCCGGGCGAGACAGCAGCAGCAACAGCAGCAGCTTCACCACCAACAGCAGCAACAACAAATGCAGCAGGGTGGTGGTGGTGGTGGTGGCAACCGTCAAGGTAGTCGCCACCAGCGCAGCCAATCTGCTATCACCTCGGATATGCTGTCCAATCATGGTGGCTCGCGGCGGAATACAAACTTTGGGTTACATACTTTAGCGGAGGAGGAGGACAGCCAGAGAAGAAAGCACCCTCATTCACAGCAGCAGCAGCAGCAGCAGCAGCAGGAGTCCATGACGGTTGACTCGCTTCAGGACATGATCAATACCTTGAAGGCGCTGCCTCCTTACTCGACCCAAGAGAACGGCGTGGCCCAGCAACAGCAGCAGCAGCAACAACAACCACAACAGCAACAGCCGGGTAGCCGCAGAAATAGTCGGAAACTGTCGATCGGACCTGACAGCAACCGTCGTCTGTCGCACAACCGCAACAGCGGCATCGACATTCAGTCCGTCCTGCCCCTCCCGTCCGAGTCGCAAAAGCAGCAGCGTCGTCGCTCGAGCATGCGCGTCCAGCAACAGCAACAGACGCTCATCCCAGATGACGACGAGACGGACCCGCTGTCGCGTGAGGCTGCGCTTGCCGAGGCCGAGGCCAAGCTGATGGGTACCTTCAAGAGGGATAGTGCCAAAGAAGAAGTGCCTCCTCCCATGCTCACCCCCCGGCCATCGACGAGCGGCGGTCGTCGCTATTCCGACAATGGTGTGTTTGAAAACCCCAAGCAGCAGCAGCGCATGTCGTTGCAGCAGCTGCCTACCGTCTCTGAGAACGCAGAAGACATGCGACCGAGCAGCCTCAGCGCGCGTGCGAACCGGCGCATCACGTTCAACAAACCGCTCAACCTCGGAAATGATACCAATAAGCCCACGGCCAGCACGAGTAACAGTCGCCGTTCGTCGCGCAACTTTGAGTATGACTGGCGCAACAGTAAGTTGAGAAGGAGTGAATTGGGTGTATTTATACACATGTTTCTGACATGGATCGTGTAGGCCTTGGTTCGCCTGGTATGCCGCCGTACCCGAACTCGCCTCGCTCGTCGACATACCGCAACTCGTTCAACCTGGTGCCTTTTACACCGACTCGGGTCAACTTTGCAAGAGACGATGCGAACCCGCACCAGCGCCGACCGCTCTTCATTGCCCATCTGCCTTTCTCGGCTCTGACCCCGCTCTTCCGGTCCAGACAGCTCGTGCGCGGCATGCTCCGCGTCAACAAGCGCAACCGCAGTGACGCGTACGTCTCATGCGAAGATCTCGATGCCGATATCTACGTGTGTGGCTCGCGGGACCGCAACCGTGCTCTGGAGGGCGACGTGGTCGCGATCCGCTTGGTCGATGTGGAAAAGGTGCTGCGTGAAAAGAAAGAAAAGGAGGAGGCCAAGTTTGTGCGCAACGGCGGCCAGGTCAAGGTGCGCCAGCCCGACGAGGAGGACGAGAATGAAATCATCTTTGGTGGCGACGACGATGTGGACGTGGTCAAGCCAAAGTACTGCGGTGTGGTCGTGGCTATTTTGGAGCGCGCTCAGAACCAAGTGTTTTCCGGAACCTTGACCCTCATGCGACCCAACAATAAGCGCGCCCAGGAGGAAAAGGCTGCGGACGATGCGCACAAGGCTGAGACGGGCCAAAACTTGAAGAAGGAGTCGCCCCGTATCGTGTGGTTCAAGGCTACCGACAAGCGCGTGCCGCTCATTGCCATCCCCATTGAGCAAGCCCCGGCTGACTTTGTTGACAACAGCGCCAACTACATCAACCGTCTCTTTGTGGGCTCCATCAAGCGCTGGCCCATCACATCCTTGCATCCGTTCGGCACCCTCGAGCGCGAGCTCGGCTCTATCATGGATCTCGAGATCCAGACCCAGGCTATCCTCGCCGATAACAATGTCACCGACACTGAGTTTAGCGAGGCTGTGCACAAGTGTTTGCCTGCACTGCCGTATGTCATCACAGCCGAGGATGAGGAAGGCCGTCGTGTCATCCAGGATGTGCGTGTCTTTACCCTCGATGAAGCCAACCCTGAAGGTAAGAAAAAGGAGAAAAAAGAAGGTGTGTGTGCTTGCCATTTCAGCATATCTAATACATTCGATGCAGTGTTGGATGATGCCCTGTCGATCCAAAAGCTCGGCGATGATACCTTTGAGATTGGTGTGCACATTAGCGATGTGGCCCACTTTATCAAGCCCCATTCGCCCATGGACAAGGAAGCACGTGCCCGTGCGGCCCGCGTCGAACTTGTCCACCGATCGGTGCCGATCCTGCCCCGCGAGCTCACCGAACAAGTCACCAACTTGCGCCCGAACGAGTCCAAGCTCGCCTTCTCGGTCATCTGGAAGCTCAGCTCGGCGGGTAAGGTCCTGGATACCTGGTTTGGCAAGACCGTCGTCAAGTAAGGACAAATACAAAGGAGAGTGCGTGTTTTCGGTATTTATTCTATCTACCTCTAGATCGTGTGCCCAGCTTTCGTATGACGAAGCCCAAAAGGTGCTTGACAACCACGGGGAGCTGTCGATTGCCGATGCCGAGACCAAGGCTGGCTTGGAGCAAGACTTGCGCATGCTGTTCCAGATCGCGTCCGAGCTCCACAACACTCGCTTTTCCGACCACGCCATGAGCCTCAAGCGCGGCGAGCTTGGCTTCCAGTTCGGCGGCCCGCAGGAGCCCACCCAGGTGTTTACGCGCCGTGCGCTCCCCGCCTCGGTCATCGTCAAGGAATTACTGCTTTTGGCCAACCATAGCGTCGCGCAAAAGGTATCGAGCCAGTTCCCCGAGCAGGCCTTGCTGCGTCGTCATGCGCCCCCCGTGGATCGCAAGATCGTAAGTTAAAGAGAAGGAACTTTGGAGTTTCAGGTCACTGATCCATGTGTATAATGATAGCGTGAATTGCAAGAGTATGCCGCTCGCTACCTGGGCGTGTCGCTCGATATCTCAAGCGCAGGCAGCCTCGAGCGCTCGGTACAGTCCATCGAGGACGCCAACCTGCGCAAGATGCTGTCGATCCTGGTGCTCAAGACAATGGCGGCGCCCAAGTATTTCTGCTCGGGCACGCTCGATATCCTCAAGTATGCTCACTTTGCGCTGAACGCGCCGCTCTTTACGCACTTTACCGCGCCCACGAGCCGCTTCTCGGACATCATCGTCCACCGCCAACTGGAGGCTGCGCTCACGGGCGAGAAGCGCTTCTACCTCGACCGCGATACGGTCCACAAGCTCGCACAGCACTGCAACGTCAAGCGCGAGGCCGGTCTGTACGC
Source organism: Syncephalastrum contaminatum (assembly GCA_013461545.1). Taxonomy (NCBI): domain Eukaryota; kingdom Fungi; phylum Mucoromycota; class Mucoromycetes; order Mucorales; family Syncephalastraceae; genus Syncephalastrum; species Syncephalastrum contaminatum. The sequence continues at coordinate 255,817 of VAFG01000192.1, forward strand.
GCGCGAGCAAAGCGTGCTGCTCTGGCTGGCCGTGTACCTGAGCAAGCGCGGCCTGCGCCCCAACCCCGAGTCAGACATCATTGTCGTGCGTCGCGAGGCAATCGTCGTGGCCGTGTCGGACCAGTTCTTTGACGTCATGATCCCCGACCTGAACCTGGAGAAGCGTATCCACCTTGCCAACCTGCCGGTGTGGCGTGCCGAGTACAACGAGCATCAGCGCGAGCTGACCATGTACTGGAAGAAAGGCATGGATACCACGACGGGCAAGCAGCGCGCCTGGAGCTTGTCGGACGACGAGGAAGAGGAGGACATGGATGAGGAGGCTTTGCTTGAGGAGATGCGTGCGGATGCCATGAACGGAAGCGGCGGTTTGCAGCCCCCGCCCCAGCCGCAGCGCGCTGCGTCTGACACCACTGCCGCCCAGCCTTCGCCTGTTGCGTCGGTGACGCCTGTGCCGACACGGTCAGCATCCAGCACGCGCCGCCCCGAGGCTAGCCGATCCACCGGTAAGCGGGCATCGATGGTCCACGCCCGTCTGTCGGACTCGACGGCCTACAGCACCGACCAAGGTTCGCAAACCATCAAGGCCCTCGATAAGATCCAGGTCATTGTCACGGTCGAGATGGTCAAGACCCCGCCGCTTGTCCGTATCCTCGGTGCCAATCCTTATGCTTAAAGAAGCCTTTCCTCGTACTATCTTTTTTTCTTTTTCTTCTTTACATTTTCTCGTATTTCTTTGGTATCTATATCTTTTTCTTTTTCTTTCGTATTTCTTGTATACCTATTTCCTTTCGTCCCTACCCTTTTTTTGTTGCCCGGGTGCGAAACCTTTTTTTTCTATATGTGTATGATAGGAACAAATCAAATGTTGTAGCAGTAGTAAAATCAAAATACACGCACCATAATAATTATCACCAGTGTTGCCTTTACTGCATATTTAAACAAGATCACCAAAATGAAATGAGTCAGAAGTCAGACGACCCGCTGGTTGGTTTTCTACGGACATTCAGGGCGACGAAACAGTCCCAAAGCCACCCAATCAATTCTGGGAAATTGGCAGTGTCAAACGGTCCCTTCTCCATACTCTCATGGCCACCACCAACGAGCCTCCAAAGGTAACCAGCCACTTGTATTTGAAATTTAGATGGGACTCATGCCTTGTTTGCTAGACTGCCAAGCGCGATGCCCTTCGTGCTCTCGAAGGCACCGCCCGTGCCTACTGGGACGAGACCAAGGCATTCGAGATCAACGCCCCGACCGTCGAGGAACACGCCAACAGCAGCGATCTCCACGAAAAGTACCCCAAATACATGGCCTGCATGCCGTACCCTTACATGAACGGTCGTCTCCATCTTGGTCACGCTTTCACTTTCTCCAAGGTCGAGTTTGCTGCCGGTTACGAGCGCATGTTGGGTAAGCGTGTTCTGCTTCCCCAGGGTTTCCACGTCACGGGTATGCCCATCAAGGTAAAGGAGAAGAAGAATATGAACAAGAAGCAAGAAGGGAAAAAAGGAGCAAAAGAACTAATAGGTGTACTTAGGCATGCGCGGATAAGCTGAAGCGTGAAATGGAGCTTTTTGGCAAGGAATTTGAGAGATACGATGCGCTCGCGGAGGATCTCGAAACCAAGGCCACCGTGAAGAACGTCAAGAGCAAGGTCGCAGCCAAGACCGGCAACGTCACGTACCAGTTCCAGATCATGGAGCAGCTGGGCATTGACCGCAAGGACATCCACCACTTCTCCGACCCCATCTACTGGACCAAGTTCTTCCCGCCCAAGGCCATTTCCGACTTTGATGCCTTTGGTGCCAAGATCGACTGGCGCCGTACCTTCCTTACGACCGACATCAACCCCTACTATGACTCGTTCGTCGCCTGGCAGATGCGCAAGCTCAAGCACATGAACAAGGTCAAGTTTGGTGAGCGCTACACCATCTACTCTATCGTCGACCAGCAGCCCTGCATGGACCACGACCGTCAGTCCGGTGAGGCTCTTGGCCCACAGGAGTACACCGGCATCAAGATGAAGGTTCTCGACTGGTCCGAGCCCGCCAAGGCGGCTCTGGGTGAGCGTCTCCAGGGCAAGACCGTGTATCTTGTCGCTGCCACCCTGCGTCCCGAGACCATGTACGGCCAGACCAACTGCTTCGTCGGCACCGACATCAACTACGGCGTGTTTGAGGTCAATGACAAGGAGGCTTTCCTGTGCACAGAGCGCGCTGCGCGCAACATGGCCTTCCAGCACATTTTTGCCAAGGAGGGTCAGGTCACCAAGCTCGCCGAGATTAAGGGCGATGCTGTCGTCGGTACCAAGATCACCACCCCCCTGACCTCTTACGACCACGTCTATGTCCTGCCCATGGAGAACGTTTTGGCCACCAAGGGTACGGGTGTCGTCACCTCCGTCCCGTCCGACTCGCCCGACGATTTCGCCGCCCTGCAGGATCTCAAGAAGAAGGCGGCCTACTACAAGGTTCAGCCCGAGTGGGTCGAGCCCTTCGAGCCCATTCCCGTCATTGAGACCCCCACCTACGGTAACCTCACTGCACCCGAGCTGTGCAAGATCAAGAAGATCAACTCCCAAAAGGACCGCAACCAGCTCGCCGAGGCCAAGGAGATTGCGTACAAGGAAGGTTTCTATAGCGGTATCATGTACGTTGGCCACTACAAGGGCCTGAAGGTCCAGGACGCCAAGGCGAAGATCAAGGACGAGCTTATCCAGTCCGGCGAGGCTTTCGTGTACAACGAGCCCGAGGGTCTGGTCATGTCGCGTTCGGGCGACGAGTGCGTCGTGGCCTTGATGGACCAGTGGTACCTCGACTATGGTGAGGCTGAGTGGAAGGCTCAGACCGAGAAGCTCCTCGGCCAGATGAACACCTTCACCCAAGAGACCCGTAACCAGTTCCAGGGCACGCTCGACTGGCTGAACCAGTGGGCCTGCGCCCGTAGCTTCGGTCTGGGCACCAAACTGCCTTGGGACCCGCAGTTCCTCGTCGAATCGCTCTCGGATTCGACCATCTACATGGCCTACTACACCATTGCCCACCTCCTCCACAGCGGTTCCATGGACGGCTCCAAGGTCGGTCCGGCTGGCATCACGCCCGACCAGCTCAGCGACGCCACCTGGGACTACATCTTCAAGCTCGGCCCCTACCCCGCCGACTGCAAGGTCCCGCAGGCCACGCTCGACAAGCTCCAGCGCGAGTTTGACTATTTCTACCCCTTGGACGTGCGCTGCTCCGGCAAGGACCTGATTCCCAACCACTTGACCTTCTTCCTCTACAACCACGCCGCCATCTTCCCCGAGGAGAAGTGGCCCAAGGGCGTGCGCTCCAACGGTCACTTGCTGCTCGACAGCAAGAAGATGTCCAAGTCGACCGGTAACTTTATGACCATGTCCGATGCCGTCAACAAGTACGGTGCGGACGCGACCCGTTTGGCTCTTGCCGACGCGGGTGACTCGATCGAGGACGCCAACTTTGAGGACTCGACCGCCAACGCCGCCATTCTGCGTCTCTACACCCTCCTCGAGTGGAGTGAAGAGCAGATCAAGAAGCTCGACGGCCTGCGCACGGGCGAGTACAACTTCTATGACAAGGTGTTTGCGAACGAGATGAACCAGCTCGTCGGTCTGACTCAGAAGGCATACGAGGCCACCTACTACCGCGAGGCGCTCAAATACGGCTTCTACGAGTTCCAGGGCGCGCGTGACCACTACCAGCTCGCGTGCCAGGACATTGGCATGCACAAGGACTTGGTCAAGCAGTACATCAAGACACAGACCCTGCTGCTCACCCCGATTTGCCCTCACTGGGCCGAGCACGTCTATCGCGACCTCCTCCACGAGGAGGGCACCGTCATGTCTGCCCGCTTCCCCGAGGCTGGCCCTGTCGACGACGTCGTCCTGGCCCAGGCCGAGTACATGCGCAAGACCATCAAGGCTGTGCGTGATGCCGAGATCAACCTTCAAAAGAAGAAGAAGAAGGGCAAGACGGCCGAGAATGAGTACAAGCCCGACGCGCCCAAGTCGCTCAAGGTATACGTCGCGAACAAGTTCCCCGAGTGGCAGGAGGACGTCATTAGCGTTGTCCGCGCCCACTACAAAGACGGCGAGTTTGAGGACGTTGCGATCCGCCAGGAGCTCGGCGCCAAGGGTATCTTGAAGAACAAAAAGGTCATGCCGTTTGTTCAGGAGATCAAGAAGACGGTCAAGGACAAGGGCCCCGCCGCGTTCGACCGTGCGCTGACCTTCAACGAGATTGCGACCCTTGAGACCTGCGTGAACGATATCAAGAACCAGCTCGGTTTCCACACCGTGACCATCGCGCCCAACGAGACCTGGGAGTCGGATGAGGACAAGAAGATTGGCGAGACGGCTGTGCCTGGCGGCCCGGCCTTCAACTTTAAGAACGAGTAAACAGGACGTAAATATAGTTTGATTTGATTTATGTAAAGTAAACACACGCAATTCTAAAATGGTGTTTAATGCAAGGAAGAAAGAAGGGATGTGAGCTATAATACAGGTTTGATGACGCGGAGTAACTGTAACCGCGTTGACCGCCCCAATGACAGAATGATATGTGAAGATTGGACGGCCAATGCTAGAGAATATCTACAACAAATAAAGGAGAAGAAAAGAAGAAAAGAAACCAGCTACTGCTTCTGCTCGGCTTCCTTGGCGGCCTTGAGCTCCTGGAGCGCACGATAGTTACGATCAATGGCCTGACGGATAAAGTCGCCGGCCGTGATAGGTTCGGTGTAGCGAGTACGCCCCTGAATAATAGCGGAACGGTTGGCCTGGTTAAAGTACGCGATGGAATAGCGCGGACCCTGGTACTCGCCGACTTTGGGCGCGCGCACGCGATGATAATTACTCTTGAAGACATCGTCCGACCAGCGCATAATCATGTCGCCCAAATTGCACACAATCTCGCCCTCAGCCGGGGTGACAGGGGCCCAGACGTCACCGTGGCCAAACTCGGTCATGGCCTCACGGCCGGGGCACACTTCGAGTCCGTTCTCACCCGGGCGCTGGAATAGCAGCGTGAGGGTGTCAAAATCGGTGTGAGCGCCTGCGCGCCAGTACTCGGGCGGGAAACTTTGGCCCGTAATATCGTGGTAGTGCAGGCACCGCAGCGTGTTGAGACAGTCGCTCTGGGTAACGTCGTGATTGCGCGTGAAAAAGTCTTCTTCGAGGTCGAGGGCGAGCGCGAGGCAGGTCATGAGTTTGAACGAGACGTCGTGGCATTGCTGCATAAAGCGCTCGGCCCGCGTGCGGAAGCCAGGGGCTTCTTGCTCGGTGGGCCACAGGTCCTCGATGCCGTGGAAGCCGAGTTGCATGGATTCTTTGAGGTCAGCCACGCCAGTCGAAGGGCGGATCTGAAAGAAGGCAGAAAGAGTCAGCAAACATGATGCTTTTTGCTAGTATAGTCATGTTATGGCATGTACCTGAGCGAGCTTTTCCCAGCCAGCATTGCGCGAGACATCAATGGGGTAGTGCGCTTTGATCTCGTCGGGTAGGGCGAAAAAGTCGACACTCGCCTGGAACATGGCCCGGATATCCTCGATGGGAATTCCATGGTTGATCACTTTTTTGCTTGATGAGCTTCCCACTAAAGTGTTTTCCTTTAATCCGCGCTTACCGTAAAAGAAGCCTTCGTTTTTGCAGGCATGCGTCAGTTCAGCGACAATAATATCACGGCGGCTGTCAAAGTCGGACAGGTCGATACAGACAAAATCGCGCGCTGTAGTGGCGATCCCGGCAGAGGCAGCCGCACCCGCCGTCGCATACTCGGTAGGCATCATAGCAGAAGTAGCCATGGTTTCAAAAGAAAAAGTTATGGATGCTTAAGAGAGCAAGCCGTGGTGAGACGGTGCCAGAACGTCATTTTATATTTTCCACGGTTGGTATGGCTCGTCAGCTGATGATAGGCAATAAAAGTGTGTGAATGGGTATCCATATACACGCGGGTATGATCCTATAAAATCCCCTGATTCCCCGAAAAGCCAAGTGATAACCCAACCGTCGCTTTCCGCACCGGAAGCACCGTTGCCAGCATGATAAAGCCTCACGCACGTCTGCACTTGGGAAAACATGTGCACGCTGGGCGAGAAGTTTCAGTGTAACCAAAAGATAACAAATATGATATCGAGTTTTTATTCTGTACAGCGTATTTTTACATGGAGTGGCTGTGAACCATGGGGGGTACATCACCACAAAGGGATCATTTGCAAAGACTGCATCGGCAGCCTGTTAGTCATACTGCTTGCGAAAGACAGGGACGTGGACGCACGGGAACTTTTCGTCACGTTCGCGGATGTAACCATCCAGACCGCGCGCGCTCATTGAGTTGAAATAGGCGTCGTCGCGGAAGCGTTTAAATGCACACCAGAAAGCGTGATCACACTCATCCTTGAGGACGCCGCCGACCACTTCTGGTAAGGCCAGATTACGCTGGTGACCGCCGAGATGCGACGATCCAATGACGGTATCCCTATATAAAGTTAAGTTATTATACTGTTTCTTTTATCCAGGCGGTATATCTTGATTACATCTCGAGGAGGAGCTGTTCACGACCGCTTTGATTAATATCAGGGATTGAAGTGCCCCAGACGACACGGCCGACCCCGCGATAAAAACTCTGTGCGGCACACATAGGGCACTAATAATAAAGATTGTAGGTAAGATCGTTTATGGTTTGTCTTATCAGCAGGGTATATTCGCCATTATCTTTGATAAAAACTTACCGGCTCGCCAGTTGTGTACAACGTCTGATGGGACCAATCCAAGCCAGGGTCTGTCATGTCGTTCTGGGTAGGAGACGGATACAGCTCGGTACAGCTACAATAGGCATATCAATTGATAAGAGCCAAGTCCGACACACCTAGGATTGATAGGGGGCTGTTCTTCTGCCGCGACGGGCATGTTGTGCACGCGCCATCACAGAACAAAAGGTGATGTCAACTTACTTCCAAAAGGCTGTTGTTTCGCCTGCACACATAAATTGAAAATGAACGGGTCAGCACACACGCGCATCGAGGAAGGGTCTGTTTTCTTATTTACCATGCAGCAATTTGTTTTTGCGGTTTGAGTTGGCGCCGAAACACGAAATCTCATTGGTTGTGTGGTCCACAATCAGGGCGCCAAAGGGGAACTGAGGGTTGTGGATCATGACATGCTCGAGCGCCAGACGCATATAACAAGTATCGATGGCGTCCGGGTCGGTGAGGTCATGGCACGGGTTGAGGCTGCCATCCGGGCCGGGCACACCAACAGCAGCAACAGCAGCATTTTCTGCGGAGACGACGGGTAAGGCCACAGAAGCTAAGAGAGCGAGGCAAATTGACTTTAGCATAAAAGTGATGAGATAAAGACAAGAGAGGGATAACATCTCGACGTTCTTTTTGGGCTGATGGGAAAAAAAGCTTTGCGGCGGACGTGAGCAATCTGGTGTGACCTTCCATACACAGCACAATCACAATCATTTATCAAAACTATCTTTTGTGCAAGTCCCGACATGGATGCCACTCAAGGCGTAAAAGAATAGAGAGATAAGTGGATGCAGGACTGTATAAAAAGCAGACCCACATTGGACCATTTTTTGGTTCTTTGCAGCCAGCCCAGCAGAAAAACTTTGAAACTTCTGTCTTGGAAGCGCACACACACACACACACACTACTTCTTCTTTCCCTCGTTATTGCTCTTCAACACAGCAATTCTCATGCCCAACGAAACTCCCTCCATTGTCAGCACAACAAGCAACAAGTACAGCACAGCCGATAGTATGGAGAAAAAGCATCATGAGATCGAAGTCCGTACCGAGCAGGTGCAGGATATGCTTTATCCCGAGGCGACCCCGCCCAACATCAACTCGTCGTGGTCTACACGTATCAAGCGCAAGGTGACCACTCGCGAGGGCTGGATTGGCAATTATGACTATGCTGCACTTTGGTATGTCACCGAGTCTACAAAGATAATGGAGGGCCTATCTAATAACGATATACGTATAGTATGCCACGCATACCGTTTGTGCGCACACGTAAAAGTAACTCGCCTTTTTACGGTCCCAACGACAGCGTGCCCATTCTCTTGTGTATTTTGATGGGTCTTCAACGTAAGGAGAACGTCGAATAATATGCGTTGATGACTTATAGCAAAGATAGATTTCCTGGCTGTCGTGGGCGGTATTATCGCGCCTACGATTATCCTCACCGGAGCGGGCAGTAACGCACTGAACCTCGACCAGGATACTCGTCAATATCTCATATCGGCCTCCTTTATTGTAAGGATAACACATGCTTCTTTCTGCTTTCTTTTCTAAATCCTGCCTTCTGTATAGGTCTCTGGCTTGATGAGCTTTGTTCAAATTATTCGCTTCAAGATCCCCAAGACTCGCTATTATATTGGTGCAGGGTACGACTCCATGCATAAATTAAAACAGGGTACTCACTCTTGCAATATTTACATAGTCTCTTGCAGATTACCGGTGTCTCGTTTGCCAACTTGCCTGCAGCTCAAGCCGTTGTGGGCAACATGTATAAGTCTGGCTTCTGTCCTACCCAGACACTCTCGGACGGCTCGACCAGCTACTTGCCCTGTCCTGATGCCTATGGCGCTATCCTTGGCACGCAGGTACGCTAAGCCCAACAAAAATTCGTAGCTTGAACTCATCATTTTATCCATATCAGATGATTTGTGCATTATTGACCATCGCGATCAGTTTCCTTCCACCGCGCGCAATCCGCCGTATGTTCCCCAAGATCGTCACCGGTATCGTCCTCCTCGTGATTGGCTCCTCGCTCTTGACGTCTGGTATGGAGAACTGGGCAGGCGGCACCGGTCCTTGCATGGACCGTCCCAGCTCGGGCGAGTTCATGCTCTGCCCCAATACGTCGGCGCCTAACGCCCAAGTCTGGGGCGGCGCCGTCAACTTCGCCCTGGGTGCCTCTGTCTTCTTTACCATCATCCTCCTTGAGATATTTGGCTCGGTATTCATCAAGAATATCTCGGTCGTGATTGGCTTGGTGGTCGGCTGCATTATTGCTGCATGCATTGGTATGTTTGACCAGTCGAGCATTGACGCCGCGCCTGCCGCCACCTTTTTGTGGGTCAAGACATTCAAGCTGAGCGTCTATGGCCCGGGCATCATTCCTTTCCTTTTTGTCTACCTCGACATGTCCATCGAGTGCCTGGGCGACCTGACAGCCGCATGCGATGTATCCGGCATGGCTATCCAGGGTGAAGTCTTTGAACAGCGCTGCCAGGGTGGCCTGCTTGCCGATGGCTTGTCTGGTATTATTTCTGGCCTGTGCACGAGCTTGGGCGTCGTCACGTTCAGTCAAAACAACGGTGTTATTGCAGTGACTCGGTGTGCTAACCGCTACGCTGGCGTGGTCACGGCCACCCTCTTGATTATTTTTGGTATCTTCTCCAAAATCTCGGCTGCCTTCCTCGCCATTCCGTCCCCCTTGATTGGTGGTATGACCGTCTTTCTGTTTGCCTCTGTTGCGACCTCGGGTATCCGTATTCTTGGCTATCTCGATTGGACCCGGCGCGACCGTGTTATTGTGGCCGGCTCGCTCGCTATTGCACTGGGTGTCTCGCTCGTTCCCAACTGGTTTGAGAATGTCATGCCCACGGTTGCCAACGAGGCCCTCCAAGGTTTCTACGACGCCATCTCGACCGTTGTAAGCACGGGCTACATTATGGCCGGTATCCTGTCCATCCTCCTCAATCAAGTCTTGCCCTACGAGCAAGCCCCATCCAAGGCTCCTCAGCCAGCTATCGGTGGAGCTGACCGTATCTATCGCGATGAAGAGGAAGCCGAGGCCGGCACCCTTTCCGTCAAGGAGTCTGAAAAGCCTTAGTTATCCTATTTCATCTTCTTTCACACCGCTCAATCACTTCTTTTGCCTACCACTTTACCTTGTATTTTTTTCGCTCATTTTTATTGGGATGGCAACGTATATACGTTTGCTCGCAGTTGCAGCCACTCTGCGTAACCAAACCTGTACATACGTAGACATATTCTGCAGTCAAGCCTATTATGTAATATAAACAATTTCTACTAAACCGCTTTTTACTATACACATATTTCGTATACTTTCTGACAAACGATTTTTTAAACAATAATAGACAAAGGAAATATTACCGTACGGTAATACTTTATTTCATCTCAATCGTCCTATTTTCTTATCTTCATACCCTGACACTCGGATCAAGGATCACGGGCAGAAAGAAGCCGATTATCATCCTTCCTCGCTCCCATAACGATATACACTAAGCTAGCAAATATATCACATACACATAAACATGACATTTCCGAGATATAGAGCACAGAAGTAGAGATTTTATGCACCGGAATAATTTTTCGAATACACATAAGGAATAAAGTCAAGGTGCGTACACCAAGCGCGAAGGGGACACCATTTGATACTATTCAGCCACATAGGCTCCAAATGAACGAAATTAACAATGAGAAGAAGTTCTAGGATCGCCAGAAAAAAAAGGTGTGGGCATACTAATTGCTCCAAAACTATTTGACAGTTTAAGATCCCTGCTGCTCATGGCTCTCATATCCAAGGTTCCTATTCCATTGCATGTATATTCTCGCGTACTAAGTGGCAAATTACTATTGATGATAGATATTATCTATAGGACATTTATGAAGCCGAACGCACACTTCATGAGCTCGGCTGAGATTTTCCAACCCTGCTGCCCTTTCTTCCTATGTTTACGATTGTTAACGTCGGGGCAAACAACCTTGATCCCCTTGGCGTATTTTATCTTCAGGGGAATCGTCAGGAGCCTGTCGATCTCAATGCAGCACTCACTTATGCTCCATTCGAAAATGGCAGATTGACAAGCAGCGCCCCACTGTTGATGTGGAAACTCAGTGGGACAGGGATGTTTCTCGAAGCTGTCCATGCGTGATTTCGGCTTCACATGCTTCACTGCGCTTAACTGCTATCATTTGGTGCTTTGACATGATTTTCAGTAATACTTCACATGTAAACCTCTACAGAGCAAGATGTGTAGCAGTTACGTATGCATAGTATGCAGCAAAGGAATCACTGAAAACTTTGTGCAGGTCGCTCCTGTCAGAAGTTCAAGGGTGGGTGATCTGCATACAGTGGTACGTTTACGTATGTCTACAGGCATCCTGTTTTATGTAGATACAAGGGTCATATACCTGATATTATCGTTATGCCGAGACGTGCTGTCTTGTACGTAGCACTCAATGCAAAAGCCCCGCTCAATGGTCCCTTTTATCTAACTGCTCCCAACTTTCAATTGATTTCGTTTTATCAGCTACTGTCTCCACCATTCATAATGTATACTCTGCATAGCCCTCTCCGTTAGAGAAGCCCGATATTGTTTCGATTTTGTATACACTGGTAACGCCAAGGTCTCCTAGGGACGAGCGAGCTTATGCAACAGCAAATATACATACGTTCGTCTGTATATCTGTTTGGTCTAAAGAATGGATAGTATATCTGAGAGGCATCATTTTTGATGATGTATTGTCTTGTCGATACAAATCACTGTGAATTGGTACACATATGAGAAGGTGTAAAAAGGACATCTTCCGTAAACCTTTATGTGTGTGCAATAAGATAATTACGCGTAGTGATACATATACGCACAACTGATGAAAGAGCCACGAAAGCTGTGAGTAATTGGGTAAGAAGTATTGAGTGGAACTTTATTATGCATACCCATCATGAAGCCACCAGACCAAACCTCTTAATTTCATCGGCATACCTATTATTGCATGCCGCGTGCCTCCATCAGGAGACCCCATAAGCATCCAATAAAGGGGAAAAGGTATAAATAAAGGATTAAGTCATTAAACGAGCTATTTCTCTGTGTGTCAGTCTTTCAACTTGAACGATATTCCGGCATGCGCTCCATTTTTCTCCTTGCTGCAATCACCATCATTTGTCTTTCAAACACTGTGGCTACCACCGAGAATGAAGCGCCGTCATTCATAGAGAAACGCCAGCAAGGCGGCACAGATATTAGAGCCGCCCTATCAAACATCAACATCAGCTATAACGGTAAATATTAAAACAGCAGTACTGAATGGTCAGGAAAAACCAATAATTGTTTTTGCTTTATAGATATCCTAGATGGCGTCCTCACGGAGAATAATATCCATGTTGCTAGATAAAGTGCTACTTGTTAAAAATAGCGAATTGGAGTAGAGAGTATCCCTATGTTTCTTCTGTTGGTTTCGTCGCCAGCTTGCTATATTTGACTCCTGAATCAATAATCTTAATGTGTTTGTCTCTCCCTATTCACCCATTTTATGTGACTTGTAAGTTCTTTGGGTGGTCGTTGCTTTGTGACAAAATAAAAAAATTCTATATACAATTTTACAATGTAGCAGCGGTAGTAGCAGCCATGAATATCAGAAGACAAAGGAATATGTATTAAGCAGAAACGAGAGCGAAGGGGGAGGGATGGGTAACACGATGGCTATCTCGAAACGAAAGATTCGGCAGCACTATAGCACTGTTTTTATTATTCCTCGTCTTCTCCTGAGCACGTACTTATATCAAGACAAACTTGTCCGCGCACGGATGCATTCCAGTCCGCACATTATTACGCACGATACCTTTAGCAAGTTGCAAGGAATCTAAGACCCCATGTGGGGAGATTAAGTAGCCTGGGCAATATATACATTCTAAATATTTCGCTAAGCCTGGGTGCCTTTTCATTAGATAGCATACCGCTCATAGATAACTCTTTGCTCTACTGCATAGATAATAATTCGCTCTGCAAAGCAATGGAAAAGGTTGTCGCAATCTCGATGTACACCTGCCTAATATATATATATATATATATATATATATATATATATATAA
>VAFG01000192.1:284065-308251 GCA_013461545.1 Syncephalastrum contaminatum
TCCCATTCTCTCTTAATCCCTTAACTTATTCCCCTCTCCCTCGCTATACCACAAGAGATGCAGAACGTCAACGGGGTGCCTGTGTTTACAGACGATCCGACAAACCATTACGACGGGCTGGACGTGGAGCCGACCTGGTTCTCAGCCCAGGGCGGCGTCTACCGATGTCACGAACGCAGCACGCACAGGGAGGTGGCGATAAAAAAATACCTCGTCGAAGAGACAGATCAATACCCGGATTTGTTCGTCATGCCCAAAGAGCTCGTTGAAAATGAGATTTACACAATGACGAAATGCGTCCATCCCAACATTCTCAAGCTCTTGGGCGTCTACCTCCACCAGGAGTTTGTTTATCTCATCATGCCCTATTGCAGCGGTGGTTCGCTGCAGCAATATGTATTCGATCATCTGCTGACCATCGGTCAACTCGTGCATATCATCCAATCCGTAAGCAATAACCAACACATAATTGGCCCATCGCACTTATTCAACATGTGGGTAGATTGCCTCGGGTCTCGCAGAAGTCCACCGCCACGGCTACATTCATCGTGACATAAAGTGCGACAATATCTTCCTTGACGAAGCATCCAACTCGATTGTGATCGGTAATAATGCCTTTTTTTGTTTCGTTGTCTTTTTTTTCTTAAATTAAAATTGGGTGTTACACCCCTTTATAGGTGATTTCGGCGTTGTCTCCATTACGCCTGCCGCCGACTCGAACGTTGAAGAGGCGGGTGTCGTCCTCTTTTGGTCGCCTGAACTCGTGAATCGCAAAATCGTCCATAGCAAGGTCGATATCTGGGCCCTCGGCATCGTCATCCTCGAAATGCTCAATGGCGGCAAGGCGCCTTACGAGGACGAGCAGCTCGAAGAAGATGAAGTACGCAGATGCCACACTGCAATGATTGGAACAATTCCATTCTAATATCGATTCACTGTAGATCAAGGCGCGCATTCTTGAACAAGGCAAACCAGAATATCCGGAAGGTTTGCCATCCCGACTGGTTGATTTGCTCGACATGTGTCTCGCCCTCGATCCTCGTGCACGCGCCTCGGCGAATGACATTCTCAAGGTAAAATGCGCTTTAATTATTAAGATCCAAGCTGACATGGTGACAGCATCCCTTCTTGTGTCACTATGAGCCCGAGCCCTTATTCCCCATCAGAGACACAGCCGCCTCCTCCGTATCCGAAATCTCGGAACGTCTGTCAGTCGACGACATCGATCCCGCGCGGCGCTCTGACGAAAGTGTCACCGAGGACACCGACATGGTCAACGCGCTCAACAAGCTCCGCGCGCTCGAGACCCTGCACGACTTTGACATTGGCTTGCAGAAAGATCACGATGAAGACGAAGCAGAGCCGGAACCGCCCATGACGCAGTCGCCGGCGGCATCGCCCTCGCCTTCGCCTTCAGCTGAAAATGAGCCCACGACGCCACCTCTGGAGGCGACCCCGATCAAGAAGAAGCAGCCCGATATCCGGCGCTGCCGCCTCCCGCAGCCCTCGTTCATTGTCAAGGAGCAAGAAGCACTCTCGTTGACGGCGCAAGAAAAAGTCATGAGCGTGCTGCGCAAGCGGCAGACCATCACGGACGAGCACCGCAGCCAAGGCTCGCGGCTGCCAATGCTCAAAGCTATGACGCTGCCGTCCATGAAATCGAGGAAGCCCGTGTCGGCGCCTCCTTCTGGGAAGAAGGTGGTGCGCCGGGCCAAGTCGGTGCGGCTGTCCAAGGAGACCGAAGAGAAGCCGTCCAAACCACTACGCAGTCATTCCATGTACAAAAAGTCGCTCAACTCAGCACCGACGCCACCGCCACCTGCTGTGAAGCGCCCCGAGAGCAGCCGCGAGAAGCGCGAGTCGTCGCTGCGCAGCCCCAAGCCGCGCGTGCTGTTTGCCGCCGGCGTCGAAGAGCCAAAGAAGCGGCCGTCGGCCTACCGCAAGAAGCGGCTCCCACCCGGCGAGTCGCGTACGGCACGCCTCATGATGGGCATCAGCACCACCGGCCGCGATACCAGCAAGCAGCGGCGGCCGCTGTCGCTCGTTCCGGAAGCGACGCGGACGACGCCCTTGCCGCGCGCCGAAAAAAGCACAAGGCGGCAGTCGACCCCAAACACCACCAAGAAAACAGGCGATGTCGTGCCTACCAAAAGTGCGGCCCTGAAAAGCGCCAAGGTCGTCCGTGTGCATTAACTTCTTTATTTGCCTGAAATTTTTTTTATAAGACACTTGCAGTCAGTATGCTATTATCACCCCCCCCACGCCCCTTATTCAATCCCATTATTTATACCTCCTCAACACTCACAGCACACACCTATTCTTGCACGCTCACCTCACTTTTTTCTTTTTATTGTTCGCAACTTTCTTACATGTTTCAATCTCTCGCTCACACACAATTCACTTCACTAATCCTATATATCAATATATATATCTGTGCATCCGCTTATCGCTTCTTCTAGTAGAAAAAAGAAAGAACAGCGAAATGAACGCGTATCCGTATACACACAAAAAGAGCAATCTGGATTCTTTTTTGAGGGGTTTATATATAAACGATGGGATGACATGTATAGGTGGGTGTATTGATCTAATCGGACTTCTCGTAGTGGATGCTGATACCCTTCTCCTTGAGGTTCTTCTCGGCCTCCTTGGTAGCCCAGGTCGTCACACTAATCAATAAGTCAAACGATAAGTCTATGCCATGTTATAAATAAACGAATGAGACGTACGTGGTGTCAGGCTTGTAGTAGAGACCGACAGCAACAAGGGCGAAACCACCGAACATGCCGGCGTACCAAAGGTTCTCCCAGTCTTCCTTGACGCGGGTCTATCAGTGCTGTGGTAAGTTATCCGCTGAAATAAGGTAGTCTCAAGAACAACAGCAGCAGAAGCAGTTAAAATAACGACGTCAACGCGGAATGGGTATGCATTCAGTGGAAAATAGGTCGAATGGTGGTCTGCTTGCTTTGCTGTTGAATGGACATTGTTGTTATTTTGAATTACCTTCTCGCTAAAGAGGTATCCACCGGGTTCGTTTACAGGGGTACCGCCACCACCACCGCGGCGCAGCATGGTCGTAGGACGGGTAAGTCTGGCAGATCGTGCAAATGCTCTGGCCAACATGATGTTTATATAGAAAAAGCAAAAAGGTGCACCCCAGCCCAGGCTGATATTATTCTCCCAAGCGGCGGATGTGTTTTTTGCAGTCACACACCGCCATGCATTTGCTTCATTTTTCATTCTGTATGCTCATGTTTTATTCTATTCTTGTTCTTCTTGTTGCAGTAAAGTGTGAATGCGTCTACCTTCAGCTTCCCAGTTCACAATACAGAGTAAATAAACGAGCTGCCCGATGGCAAGCACAGATTTGGCCACGCCATAAGCGGCCCAGATACCAATGAGGCCCTGGTGGAAATAGACACCCACCACGTACGCGGACGGGATGGCAATACCGTCATAGCACGCCACCGAGAGCCAGCCCGAGATTTGCTGTCGCCCGATTCCACGCAGTGCGCCCTGCACGTAGGTCTCCACCATGCCGAGGCTGAGGATATACGCTTGCAAAGGCAGCACCACCATTACTACCTCCGCAATCGCTTCCTTATCCGTGAAGCCGTACGCCAGCCGACGCCGAAACACCGACACGAGCACAGCGACAAACACGCCCAGGCAGACGACGAGCGCCAGGCCCTGCTGGCACATGCGTTTGGATCGCTGGGTGTAGCCCTTGCCCATGAGGTTCCCAATCCGGGCCGCCGCGGCCGTGCCGATCCCAGACGCACTCGAGTGGATCGTTGAAAAGAACCGAATCAAGATGCCGTGCGCGGCGAGGAGGACCGGGTCTTGCATGTGTAGAGCCGACGCGAAGAGGAGAGGCAGCTCGACAACCCACATTTGGCTGCACGACGCGAGCATGCCCGGGCCGGCGAACCGCTTGAGGAACGGGGACCAGCCGCGCAGGGCCTGGCTCGACCATCCCGACCATCCTTCGCGGCAGGTTGTGTGTGTGTAGACACCGAGTAAGAAGAGAATCGTCATGTAGGCGAGACACGTTGCGACACACGTGCCGATCAGCCCATACGCGCTCGCGAACTGGATGCTGAGATAGAGGTGGATAGGAGTCACCACGCAGAGGACGGCGGGCGCGGCGTGGGTGGCCCCTTGTGCCTGCAGATACCGCTTCAGCGCTTCAAAGCCCATCAGACACATTTGGCCGAGGAGGATATACCGAAGGTACGTTTCTTGTGGAGATAAAAAACGAGGTTAGTATACAATCAAAGCATAATCAGGGAGTGAGGTACCTGCGCCTTGGGCAATCGCAGGTTCCTGTCCCATCCATTCCAGAAATGATCCAGCGTTCCACCAAAACATAGACAGCACCGCACACAGAACAAACAGGATGGCGGACGCCCGCTGGAGGTAGATCCCGGTGATGCCCCGGTCGGTCGAGCCTGTCCAGGCTTGGGAGCACAGCGTGTCGAGTGCAGACGTGATGCCGATGGCAAAGGACTGGGACGTGATAACGACCACCATGTTACCCACCGCAGCTGCTGCCAAGCTGTTACCCGTTGCCTAATTTTCATGTCAATCGCTTGAAAGTGGGGAGGTGATACACGTACAAGGTGACCGAGCGCATACATGGTGCTCATTTTCATGACTTGGACAAGCATTTGCGATCCAGCTATTGGGACCGAGTGGCGAACGAGCCACCAAAAATCACTGCCCGCGAGCAACTGGTCGACGCCATGTTCGCTTTTATAACGTGCAAGTAGAGGTGCTGCTTCTTCCTCGGGGAAATTTCTTTCCCGGGTATATTTGGACATATTAAAGATATAAAAAGAAAGTAAAGTAAAGAGAGAGAGGTGGAAAGAAAGAAGTGAATGATGTCTGGTAAAGTAGGTCGAGCAAAAATGAAGGAAATTAGGGTCAGGGAGCGTTGGGAGAAGAGATAGGGTGGAGAGATAGAGTTCAATGCATCCCACCCCGCGGGAGTATAGCACACACGTTCGATATGGAATGGGGGTTTTCGAGAGAGTGTGTCCCTTATTTTTACGACGTACGTCTCTGATCCGCTCCAGTGACCGGAGCGTGAGGTTATACGGTTATCCGCGTTCATAAAGGGAGCGTACACAAGATCACGCGAAGATGCCCGGGCAATTACAAAAGCCAAACGGAAGGGTGTATTATTGTTGCACTAGCTCACGCTCGCCCGGTCGTTTTCACACTACCCTGCATGATACGTAACGTACATACAGGTCACGCTTTTCTTTTCTTGTTTTATTTTTCATTGTGCTTTAATTACTGGGAGAAGGGGTATACAGAATTTTACATGTCACACATAGCAGCATTATCTTCTTGCGCGTCAGTGACCCTTGAAATAGATCCAGAAGCCCACGACAGCACAGGCCGGCCCAAGCGCGGTCGCTACCCAGAGGCCATCCAAGGTGGCTGGCCCTAGTTTCGCGACCTGCCAGCTGATGCCATAAAACGCGACACCTAGGATCGCCACGACCCGGCCCAACTTGTTTAAGGCTAGCATAGTACCCAAGAATACAGCGAGGAAGAGATCTGCTAGAAGATAGATGGTTACGAGGGGCATGACGCGCACCACCTCGGCCGCAAGGACTTGATCTCCCGATAGCGAGGCCCACGCGTGGCACCCCGCCCAGGCCACCATGGCGAGCACGCTCCCTAGTCCTAAAGCGATCCAACAACCGATGGCTACGGCTTTACGGGGCTGATCACACTGCCACGCAGTGGCGAGACTGAGGCCCGTGCCAACGCAGCGTGCGGTGATGAGGATGGGTTGGAGGACGGCCTGTGCTTCATAGAGGCTGGCGTCGCCCGCCGCGGCGGTGAGCGTCAGTACATGGCGGTGCCAGAACGAGACTGCAAAAAGGACGGCGCCGAGAAAAGCGGGGCGGCCAAGCGTAGGCCAGGCGAGCTGGACCTCTTGAGACCATGATACATTGGGAAACTTAATGTGGGCGAGGAGTAGGGCAGCCGTGAACCAGGACGCGGTGGACTCGGCGAGTGGGACGCCGGCCCAGCCGAGGTTAAACGGTCGGAAGACGAATGCACCGATGAAAACGCAGTGAAGCGGTGTGGTCATCAGCGCCACACGGGCGGCAGTGCTTGCGTGGGCGTGCGACTGAAGGTAGCGTTCAACAGAAAGACTAGGTACACGCACGTGAGCAAATTTAAGAATGGTCCGCTAGAGCCACAATTGTCTTCTTTGTTTTGCGCTAATTACCAGATGCAGAATGCGGGTAAACCAGGGAGCTTGTATCGTAGAAACGCACCTACACGCCATCACCCGGGTAAGTTCACCTCTTCCATAAAGAAAAATACGTGTGTATGTTTGTACCTGCGGCCGCAGCCAGCTGAGCATCCTGGCCCAGGCCAACAAGAACGGGTGTGGCAAACCACCAAAGCGCGAGGACAGGCAGACAGAACCAGGCTTGCAAAGCGAGGGCGCGCGGCAAGAGGCCTGCAGCGTTACGCGCGACGAGGGTGGTGGCAACGCCTTGCATGAGCGTGAGTGTCATGGTCGCATAGAGCTGGGCCATGGCCGAGGCAGCGAGCTCTTCGGATCCCTACCATGAATCAATCATGGGCGTCAATTATGCACAGTGTGCGTGTCAAGTGACCTCATTTCGGTATTACCAAACGACCCAGCGCCAAAATGCCTGCGATGGATTGCAGGCCCTGAAGGGCAAAGGTGGCGCTGATGAGAAGCGTGTACTGCAGACACCCTGTGTCCTTGGTGGGAAGAGCTTCCTTTTCCCCGAGCAACGGGCTGCTTTCGCGCGTCATGCTGGACCAAAAAAGAAATACAGTAGTTGACGCGGGTGGGAGAAAAAGAGAAGAGAGAGAGAGAGAGAGCGATAAAAAAGAAAGAGGGGAGGAACAAGACAAGGGGTGGCCGGATACGAACGTACTTAGGGGTTGGTATTAATAAACTTTTCCGTCTTCAACACACATCTTTGACGATGGCCATGCCTGTTTTTATAGAAACCAAGGCAAAAATAAATAAGTACATACATACATTTACATGGGGACGATTCTAGAGTATCGTCAACAAGAATAACAAAAATGTGCAGCGCAGACCCCACGCACGCACACACATGCGTTATGCATGTCTGTCGATCCTTTTTGTCTGGAGGTGGTCGCGGGTCATCTGGAGTCGTGTGCGCGCCACATCCTTTGTGTCGAGATGCAGTTCATGAGGAGGATCAGGGTCGACGGAGCGCGGGAGAGCATGGATATCGGTCGTATATTCGGCTTGGGTGAGGTAATGGGGGAGATAAGTCGGGTTGGGGGCTGCATTTCGCTCAGCGAGGGCGTGCATGGTATCGGATTGGTGTCGCCAGGACGTATACTGCGTCGAGTCTGGCACAAGCGTATCACCCAATACATGGGTGCTGTACGCGTCGTCTGACGCGAGCATTTGGCATACTTCCATCCCATCGTCCGCAGCAGAGCGGAAAGGTAGGTCGGGTGGCGGTGTGGATGGGAGAACAGCAGGCGTATCTTCAGTACTCCTCCTACTTGGCCCTGGTGCGTCGTCGTCGCCGTTGTCGTCGGCTGGCTGCATAACGTGCAGCTTGGCGGTTCGAAAGCTCCTTGGCTGTTGGGAAATAGGAATCTGCCGCGGCATATTGTTGAGGAAATGGTCGACATGTTGCCACCTTGGCCACGCACTGCTGCTCGGTTTTGTCATGACAAACAACAGAGAAGAGCTCGAGCGGGGGGAAATCCTGCCATAATAGTCTGGTAATCTTTATTTTTCCTTTTTCCCTCTCTTTAATTTTTTATCAGAATGCCATCGATTGCAATACAGACAGCCAATGGAGAAGTGGATCCAGAGAATGTGATGCGTGAACGAACGCGCCATCTCAACACGATCGATGGTTGCCCCATCTGCTGCGAGCGGCCCGGGTTTCCGCTGGTGCCGCCCCTCAACTTTGCCATGGTCGCTCCCGGGGTCTATCGCTCGGGCCACCCCAACAAGCAAAACTTTTCCTTTTTGCGCAAGCTTGGACTGAAGACTATCATGTGGGTATACAAAGTATGTATACACGTATGTATTGATTTGTCCCTAGGTACTTTGCTATGGAGGACTACCCGCCGGAGATGAAGCACTTTGTGGAGCACGAAGGCATTGAAATCCTGCATTATCGGATGGAAGGCAACAAGGAGCCCTTTGTCGAAGTCAACCCAGATGATATCTCTCACGCGCTGGTCAAGCTGCTGGACGAACGGAGTCATCCCGTTCTAATCCATTGTCTCAAAGGAAAACACCGCATCGGATGCTTGGTCGGCTGTCTGCGCAAGATCCAGCGCTGGTCCATGACCTCCATCTTTGATGAATACCGCAAGTTTGCTGATACCAAAGTCTTGGCCGATCAAGAGGTAATAGACAAAGACACGCTGCTGCTCATATATATAAACTCATCTATCGTAGTTCATTGAGACGTTTGATCACGACAAGGTGCCGTATGACCGACAGTATCAACCCGAATGGCTTTATTAGACATAAATATACAAAACAAAAACAGAAAGAGGATCAGACGCGCTCGTTGGGCTTTTGCTCTTCAAACGAGGCGCGGAAATGAGGTTTATGCGGCATGCCCGACTCCAGCGCTTCGGGAGGAGGCGATGGGCGGCGCCGCCGATACACCACTGTCGAGACAAACAGCAAAGCCGCGCCCCCAATCTACACACATTCGTATAGGCAATTGCTTCAGATACCCCCCGATACTTTCAATAAACATGTGTACGACTTACCACAACCACGCCTCCGCTAATGACACCGGCGAGGATACCTGCCCCAACATGCGAAGGCTCGCTTTCGTTCGTTTCCCTGGTGATTGCCGAACTGATCGTGATACTCGACGCGCTGGCGGTTTGGGTCGGATGGGTTTCGTTGGTCGGGTGAAGCGTGGTGTTGGTCGCAAGCGAATCGTTGGTCAAGTGCATGGTGCTGTTGAGGGCAGGCGTCGTTCCGTTACCGGCGAGCCATGCTTCGTCCGGGGTGTACGTCGTTACCCACGACCCGGTGCGCAGATCGAGGAGGTTGACGTCGCTCGTGGCCAGCACATCCGTCAGTCCAAAACACACGAGCAGGCTCTCAGGCCCCACGAGCCGAGCTAGCACAGGCAATGTATAAGTGTCAAGATGGAGAAGCGATCTTCATATTTACCATAGTGGTATTTGCGGGGCGAAGGCGGCAGGCCGGTGACGGTAGGTGCGGACCAGCGCATGGTCGAGAGCTCGAGCACAAACACGTCGTTGAGCAGATTAAACTCGCCGTCGTCGACAGTCCCTCCTCCAAACACAATGATCGCCGTCCCGTCCGAACCTAGAGAAAAAAAAAAGTCGATGTTGAGGAAAGAAGCCTCTTGTCCCTCTGGGTCTCATCTTACTCAGAGTCGCGGAATGACCGCCCCGCGGCGCAGGAATGTTGCCTGTCGCGGTCACGTTCTGCCACTGACTGGATGCCGCATCAAACTTGAGGAGCGAGCTCATCGAGACAGGGTTCAGGGTTTGCTGCCCGGTCGGGTCGGTCACGTTGCGCGAGTACATTAAGCCGCCAATGATATAAATATTGCCGTCTGCCGCGAGTGTCGCGGTGTGGTCGATCCGCGCCGGAGGTGCGTTTGGTATATCGGGATAGCTGTACGTCCATGTCTAGCATAAAAAGTGAGTCGATAAGAATGGGTAGACCTGGTTTTCAAATGTTACACTGGTATCAATGACCGCCCAACGGTTGTCAAAGGCAGCCCGTACTGCCTTGCCGGG
The DNA here is from genome assembly GCA_013461545.1 of Syncephalastrum contaminatum. Taxonomy (NCBI): domain Eukaryota; kingdom Fungi; phylum Mucoromycota; class Mucoromycetes; order Mucorales; family Syncephalastraceae; genus Syncephalastrum; species Syncephalastrum contaminatum. The sequence goes on from VAFG01000192.1 coordinate 293,867, forward strand.
CACGGGTGCCGTGGTGGTATTACTGCTGCTTCAAGTCAGCTCTAAGATGCTTTTGCCATTGCTTCTGCCAAGTCTCACCTCTGACCACCCCAGATCCAGATCCTGCCCTGGTTATCCGACGTGGCCGTGTGCTGGATCCTTTATAATATAGTCAGATGCAAGCAAAAGTGGTATATATTATTCATGCTTTACCGTTGAGTTGGCTGAGGACCCCGGATGGACGGAACAGACCAGCTGTTGGTTTCGACGGCATAAACCATGGTTTGGTACGGCGACTGACCGCCATGGATCACCATGCTTTTTTGATCCGGCAGCTCTACGGCTGCAAAATAAGCGCTGCCGACCCGCCCTGCATCCCATCCGGCCATGTTGGATGCCTCCAGGGCATGCCAGGCCGGTTCGCCTGTGGACCAGTCGACCCCGATATCCAGAGCATACATGGCCGTGCTGTCATCTAGGCCCGGGTCGTCTGTCGTGGCCCCGCTGTAGCAGTACAGTTGGCTACCTACGAGCACACAGTCTAAATTAGATAGGTTAGCGGCAAACAGGGAAGGTGTAGCGAGCGCGCTTACCGTTGGCCCATCTGGGACTGGGTCGCTGTGCCCGTGTGAGTTCAAAGAACAAGACGATGAGCAAAAGAATTGGCTGCATCGAGGATGGAAAAAGAAAGCAACTCATTGAGGGTGAGTGTTGGTCATGACGATCCCATGTTTAACGAGGGCGAAAAAAATTTGGGCTGTCGAGATTGATATCTATACATAAAGCCGAGCATGGAGCCTTAAGCGCATGGGCTTAATATACAGTGAGTCATGAAAATGAGAATGTCTGTGTATGTTTGTATGTCTGTGTGGTGCTCCCTACATGGACGTTCTTTCCCGTTCTATCGACTTTCAGCTAGTGTTTGATGACGGACGTGTTGCCATCCGCACGACGCACAGGCATGTCGAACAGCGTATCTTGATAATATATAAACTTTAAAATCACAGCATGCGTCTCGTTTGCTCTCTCTTCCTTTCCCGTCCTCACCTCTTTCGATATGCAGCCCAGAGACGGTATATGTCATGGCTGCGTCAGTCGTCCATGCGATCCTCACCTTCATAATATCATGCTTATTGTTCTCTTGTCTTGCCTCGGCCACGTTTAAAATGACGCAGCCGGTCAAGATCAATTACTAGACAATACTTTATTACTGATCGTCCCTCTTACATATAAACTGGGCGCGTATTAAACAAGAGTGTTTGTGTGTGAAGAGTATAAAAAATGTGTGTGCGTGTGCATGCGTATATCAATTTGTGGAATGGAATAGCAGAAGAGGATATGAAAGACATGTGGGATGGAGGGTAGTGTGATGCAACTAGTGGAATAAGAGGTGGGGGGTTGTACAGCGAACAGTGTGAAATTCTACTGGGTGATGTCTTCTACAAAAGCAATACCAGCGTCACCGATACCAAGGTCGAGGAGCTGGCCGTTCGCGTCGCGCTTGGCACGGGCGCTGAACGACAGGTCGTGGACCTGGAAAGGAAAATCCAAGTCTTGGGTACTCTCAAGCCGAATAAAGCGGAAGCCCGTCTCTTGGAGCGAAAACTGGCACTCGAGGAGGGGTGTATGCGTGTCATCCGTTGCGGCGTCACAGTTCAAGGTGTACCCGGGTTGGGCGTCCACCTTTAAAAATGTGAGTTTCTATGGATGGAGTTGAAATCTTGACTTACCCAAGTCGTGCCATCATACGAAATCTGCAAGTTGAGTGTTTTTCGGTAATAGTAGGGGTGTCGCACGAGAAAGCGATAGTTCAGGTTGATTCGGATAGGAAGCAGAAGGTCAAAACCGATAAAGTCACCCTTCTTGATGTCTACATATAAAAAGGCGTCAGTGCATGCTTTTTCCCAGTACCCATTCTGGACTTACTCTCGGCCGACTTCCACACCGTATCATCATCTTGATCGACCGCATTCGCATACGGGTTCGCCAAGTACTGCTCTTCTGAATTAAAATAGTCTTCGTGCAGCTTTTCCGACGTCTCTACGTCGATGCTCGGACTATAGCGGAACAGCTTCAGATCGGGAAACGTGTCGACGTTGGTCAGAAAGAGGCACCGATCACTTTCACAAGGAACCCTTATATAACAAATGAATAAGAAATATGATACGCAATGATGATGAGGCGTTACTTTGCGTGGCGCTCCTCCACAGTGGGATGTTCTTGTGCTTTCGGAACAAGGCCGGTGTTTCGATTCAAGTGTTGATACAGCGAAATGGCGGCACCATGCTAAGAAATTGCATGAGTTTTGGATATCTCTTTACATGGAAAGCGTTACCAAGTGCTGTCGCTCAAGAATGCTCATGTTTGGATTCCGTTGATCGCGGTACGGATCGAGCTGAAACGCAATTTCCTCCTTTTCTTCTGCTCCCTTGAACGAGTCCACATAACCTTCGAGCTGATAGGGAACTTGATTCATGGACAGGGCAAAGTAGGCATCGCTGTAGGTGACGTCGATCGGATCCAGTTCCATGAGTTGGATGAATTTGTTGGCGTTTTCTTTGGAAATAAAGGCACCGTATTCAATTTGGGCATGGCACGTATGCATGTCGACATCTATACAGAAATAAATGAGTATTACCACTTTTAAATCTCCAATAGGGCATACCCTTATTAAAGAAGCACCACTTCCACCGGGTTTGAGAGAATGCGAAAGGATCCCTGGACTGGACGTGCAAGAGGTGGGGAAAACGTAAGAAGTTTGCGTAGAGACTGCGAAGGTGGCGTGTGCCTGCGACATTCTGAAAGTAACAGTAAGGTGTGGTTGCCAGGGAGCATGCCAAATAACGACCGGCGTTATGCATATGACTGGGCGAATTGTAGACTTGCACCTTGTTGGATGCGCATCCCGGGGCATAGATCACCTAAACATCTAACATTATGCTCCACTCGACCTTGCCCTTTTGTTACTTACGTCCTGAGTGACATTGACCATGGGGTTGTTATTCCAGACAAGGACAGCCCCAAACATGTTGTACGCGCAGAGCTGCTCCAAGATAGGCGACAGCGTGTCATTGGCCTCGTTGGCGATCTTCCAGCGATCCTTGGGGTCAAATAAAAGAACAGCCGTCGTTTGGGCCTGGCCCTGGTCTGGGTAGAGATGGTCGAGTAGATCGACCTCATCGAGCCAGCCATAGTGGTCATGGTGCCAGTCCTGGTACTTTTTGCCGCTAAAGAAGCCGACATGGACTAGAAGAAAGACGCCGCAAAAAAAGACGCCAACGGTGAGAGCGACCATCTCGAGCAAAGATGCGACCCGGTAGCGTTGGATGAGTCTTGTTCGTATTTTAGAGAGGCATTGGCGGGTTTTGCTCTCCTGCCAAAGACGCTGAAGGTGGGGTGGAATCCGATGCTGGAACGGGTCTGAGCTAATGTTGATGTGGATGCCACGTAGAGGCACACCACCAATCCCGCTCGTCCGTCGCGACGTTTTTCCTTTGGCCTGTGAAGACGGGCGCATCAACGTGTAATATTATTATTATGGGTCCGTGTAGTGTGTGTCTGTAAAAGAGCGTTAAATGAATGAATGAATGAATGCAAAAGTTGACTCCCAGCTGATTGACAAGTCCCTGGTTCTCACGAATAATAACTTTACAGGCACATACACACACACACGCATAGACTGTATATCTCACAATTAATACAGACCCCCCTCTGCACTAGTTACCTTGACCCTGTGAGTCCTCTGCTATAATACCTGGGGATGATCGATAGCGCAGCTCGCGCAACAGCACATAATTATAGTGTATACAGAATCTGTGACGAAATGGACCTAAGGATTTTTGCGAAAATATGCTGTCAATCAGAATAAGATGGCCTTCTTTCTCAATATGGCCATATCCGCATGGGGTGCTCGGAATGGGACGCAAGAAATAAGTGATTCATCATCTTGCAGCAATCATGAACAACTTGCTATTGCCAGATTTGAACTAGCGGTCTGCTGGATACAAACCTACGGTTCTAATTTCGAGACAATCATCGTTCAATGCTGATCTTGAAGCTGACCAGTCGATCTTTGTTACGATAGATGCACTTGCACAGACACGATGAATGGATTGCTCTTCTACTGCAGAAAATCGAGCAAAGCATGCTTACTCTAGAGCGCCATCGTAAAATATGATCCCATCTAATACATTTGCTTCTAATGTGTGGATCTTCAGAGCTGTGTGTTGTCATGAGCTCCTTTTGCTCTTGGTAAGACTTCTCTATCCGGAAAATAAAAAATAGAAAACTTGCTGCTCAATTTGCACAATTCTACTCGAATTTCTTAGAGACAAACTGGTGTCAGACTGTTTATGTCTGTACCACCTACTTTTATCGCCACCATTCGATCCATACACGAGTCTACATATACATTACGTCCGAAAATGGTCCGCGTCTGCCGTGATAAGTTGATCTAGTAATATGGTTAAAATATATAGTGATTTCGGTCTATTGCCTTGGTTATGTGGAAGCAGTCCTGCACGTGTAAAGTACCACGTTTTCACTTATATGTATATTGCCCTATATTTCATCCTTTTGTAAAGTACACTATCATGCGTATGTACAACTGCTTGCAAAAAAGTGATGGATACGTGTACACACACTCGCTTTGCCACCAACGTTCCAACTACACAACATAAACAAGCTGCAAGGTACATATGTGTCCGCACGACTCAAACACAGCGATTCTCGTCCTGCAATATGGTTTCTGCCAGGCGAAAGTCATATATGTATTTACATTAATCATTCTTATTGTCATTTTTGGATTACATACATAAGAAATTGTCTTAATTCCAGCTTTGTGAATTGTACACATGTATACTAAAGCGACATGGTCTCACAAAGCTATAGTCTATACCGAAAATCAAGGTTCTGTTTGTCGGTTGTGTCGCCTGTGGCATTGGATCTGTCCTCAGAATTGACTTCTGATATATCTTGTCGTCTCTTATTTTCCCGCTTGTAGGACCAGCGCAAATAGAATAGTAGCGCTTCTGAGACAGCTAATCCGACTATAAACAGAATGAGGCCAGGCGCGTACGTTGGAGCATCTTTTTGTCGGATGGCGAGAGGTCCTACAATGGAGCCGAGTGTATTGCCTAGTCCAATGACGTTGAGATAAACAGCCCTTTTTGTTTTCCCGGAGACATTGTTCAGCACATAAGCTTGCAGAAGATTATAGGTGACGTAGTTCTCCGCGAGATAAAGGCCCAAGAGTCTTACACTGTTCTGCGGTAGAAAAAGGAGCAAGAGGGCACCGATGAATACAACAGCATTGTTCGAAAGAACAATATAGCCAGTTTCCTGGAAGCCGCGACTGAGATACATAGAAACCAGCATATAGAAAATATTAACAGCGCCGTGTGGAATATTGAGCAAGAGGGAATTCATATCCTGTAACCATGATTTAGTGAAAAAGAAATAAAACATGTTTGGCACTTACAGAAAAACCCATCTGAGATATGATTTGAGACCGAAAAGTATTCATGGCTCCGTTTGGCAAGGTGACAAGAATTGCAATGACAAAATAAGCGTAAATTCTTGGTTCACGTATGGCTTCATACAGCTGAGACCAATTGAAGGTGCCTCGTGTCTGTATTGCCGCATAATTGTCGCGTAAACGGCTCTCCACAATTCCTTTTTCTTCGGGCGTGAGCGCGAACCAGCGTGACATGGGGGTATCAGGCAGGAAGAGAAATATAATAATGCCCCAAAGGGCGGTGCAGGCACCGCAGATGATCATGATCCAGCGCCATCCATGCAGACCAGCCACACCGTCCATGAAGCCAATGCCGTAGCTGATGAGGCCACTTAGTGCGCCAAAAACCCCGCTGGCGCACGCTATGACACCGACGCGCATTACATGCTCTTTTCGTCTGTACAGGACCGAGATGAGTTGAAATGTGATACCAAACGACGGAGCTTGTGCCATGCCGAGAAGAAATCGAAGAGCAAAAAGGGCTTGAAAAGTTTTTGCGAGCGATGTGCACATGAGAATAACGCCCCATATAACGGCTAAAACGCCAAGATACTTTGATGCTGGCAGAACGGGCATCAAGTAGCAGTTGGGTATCTGTAAGGATGACATTCAATTCAAAAATAAGCATAATAGAATCATACACGAGCTCCTGAAGCGTTAACCTGAAACACCAAAGCACCGATACTGGTGGCAGATCCCAGCAAGCCAAACTGATCCTGATCAATTTTCGTGTCCTTGAAAATACCCATAACAGCAGAGAAATTCAGAGTAATTCTGTCAAGAAGCTATGTGATCCACATGTCCCAATAAACTTTACGTAAGAACGAATAGACTGTTAATCTTTTCAAGAGGTACCATTAAAAAAATAAGACCGCCCAATAATGGTAAAACAATAATATCCATGCGCCGTACGAGATGCGCTTCAGCATTGGATTTGGGCAGAGGTGCCTGCACGGCTGTAGTCGATGCAGAGCTTGCGTTGTCATCATGGACATGTTCTGCTTTTTCTGGATCAGAGACCGGAACCATTTCAATGTTACGATATTTGTGGAGAAAAAAAGGATATCGACATCATATATAGATGTTGGAGTCCGAGTTTCAAAAGATCTCACCCACGGATGACTATGTTTTTGTGCAACTCTTTTGCGGTGCTACATATCCATTATGTGGCGTAAGGAAAAGCCAGAATTACGGGTCTGTTACCCGCTGGAAACATGAAAGTAATTACAGAATACGTATACATGTTCAATGGTATACACGAGATTTACCTGTCCCGCATTCGTCTGTAACCACATGATCCTATTACTGCCCTTCCAACACTCACCTCGCGAAGATTGGTCAAAAGCGAAATCAAGGAAGATTTGGAAATTGCAGTTATATGAAACATCTATCGAACCCTTTTTCGATAGAAGACTAAAAGAAATCGTACCACAAAGGGCGGTCATTTATTTATTATTTGTTTGAACATTGGCGTACGGTCATGTCTATTGAGCAAAAAATCCCGCAAGTTATCGGTAAATGTAATACAACGCAACAAAGATCACGATGAATGAATGCAAGTAATGTCGACCTCTTTCCAATAGGCTGACTGGGAAAATTACTATTTCCAGAACAAAACTCATGTACCCTATCAAGCATAGGAAATTTGTGAAAGTGTTGCACACGCCCTGTAAGCTCAGCGCTTTGATGTACAATTACATATACATAATAATAAATCTCGGTCTATATCGTCTATATTATAGTCTGTACACTAGTTTCTAACTGTTTCTTCCCAATATCTTACATTGCAGCTTACTACGTAGTAGTGTGATGTTCTTGTACATGTGAAAGCACTAAGTTAACACTTGGCTCCCGTTCTCGTAGACTATATGTCACATGAATGTAAAAGGAGGAATGAATGACTAACGATGAGACGGATGCATAATCCGGACATACATATTGCCAATTAGGTATGTATGCACGATACTGTAGCTTTAAGATTCATGCCAGAAGTGTTGTAGTATCTGGATCATATGCAATTACTGTTCTCCGCGTGACTTTAGGGAGAATATGGGATGTATAAGCTTATGTAGTGATGCTTTATGGGCGAATGGTAACCTTTGTTGTGACCTATGTATTTTGGTGTGACATGCGCGATGGACATAGCGTATGAGTGGAGTAAAGCGCCGGGCTTGCAAGAAGATCTTTTCTAATTAGTATAGTACATATACATGGTGTAAGGTACATGTCTGTGCTAATGTTCTATAAGATTATGTGCGTAGTCCTGTTATACGTCTATGTGGCAAGATCACAATGTGTAAATGATGTTTAGATCTCATTATCCGTAATATCGCTCCTGGAATTCCTTATAGGAGTCTGTTCTCCACATTGCCTTGTCTTGGAAAATTCGCCCGACTCTTGCTTTCAAATCTGTTATACAAGAAGGCGAACAATATGGAGTACCTGTCAGGCCCTGGGCCGTGTATCCAGCCACATCATGTTGGTATAAAATGATATTTTGGTTTCATCTTCAACGTTTTTGAAATTGTAGCGCTAGAATGCTGGCAGCCAAAGTGTTGTTTAGTTTGTAGACATCGAAAGACGGATTCCGCTCAGCAGTGATTCCAGGAGTAGAACAGTGTTAATGACCGAAATGGATGGCTACGCGAAGAGAAAAAAAAATTGGACAAATTCGTTTGTCTGAGCTAACTTTACACAGGTTTAAATGCATCGACATACCAACAGAGTTAAACAGCAACCAAAAGAAAAGAAAGAAAGAGAAAAGGTGATGTTGAAGTGTATGGTAGCATGCTCAGAACATCATGTACCATTCAGAAGCATAAGCAAAGGGCCTAATGTTGGACGTAGGCTGTCGCAGGTCCACCACATATCGGCTACTATTTTTCCCTTTTCTTTTATCTTTAAAATAAAGTTCATCCGTGGGTTAAAAGTGACAGTGCAATGGTACGGGACGCATCAAAGAGGTAAAGTTTTCGTTTTACCTCCCGCCCAATGATGACAACATTCGCCCATGGAGGGAAAAAGGAGTAAAATGATAGATAAACAGTACATTCTTGAAATCACACGCTCTTTTCAGACTTGTTTCTTTCAAGCTTAGCTTACAAAAAAACAGCAGAAAAAGAATGGCCAAGAAAAGACAAGGCGTAGCAAAAGAAGCAGATACAGCGAGGCGCTATAAACAAAAGAAAAAGGCGAACGCAGCACATGCGGTCAAAGTAAATATCCACCAGCAGCAGCAATACGTGGAGTCAAAGGAAAACGGGCAGCTCGATGATATAATCGAACAGCGCAGGATGTTCAACAAGAAGCGCGTGTACTTTACAAGCACCGAAACCGACGAGGAGCATGAGGATTTCATACGAAAATTTTCTCGATCTGAGCTTTTGACTGAAGCCCTCGATTTATCGAGCCCACATAGGTTGAAACCGGATGAAAGGGGTAAGATAAAGGCTCATGCCCTGAAGCGGGGCGAATAGAAGCAACGAATGAAAGCCTTATAGCGTATACGCGTCTCATTTGTTCTGTAGAATTTATGGATCTCCAGCACATCTGTGAGACTTTCCAGAAGCGCTCCAGGAAACTCTACCCACAGTTTAAAAAGAAGGCAAAAATACGCAAGAACGGTATGATCCGCGTGGAAGGGATTATGAAACCCGTGAAGGACAGGTGCATTCTTTGCGATGGAGTGTCCTTGGTAAAAGAAGATGTAAGTTACGTTGCGCAAACTCGTTTATCACCGATAGAAATCAACTGAATGTCCTGGCACCAGAAATTACCCAAGGATTCCAGTAAGCGCGACGAAGCCAAAGATAAGAAAAAAAAGCCTGCGAGAACAGGGCCAAAAAGGAAATCTGAACGTGCTGCGATCAAAATGCACAAGGAGCTGAAGAGTAAGTGTGATTTGATATGTAGTTGATCAATGTAAATGAAGCAAGTAACTATTATCATATATTCACATGTATTACCATGTAGAGATCTTGGTAGACCTCCGACCAGACGAGACCAGATATAAGACTCGTCGAAAGGTGCTAACCCACGACCATCGAGCATTCTTCCGAAAAAAGGAAACCGTTGTTCCTCAAGACATACCAACAGACTCCGCGCAGCGTGCCCAGCTCGCCAGAGACACTATTCACAATATCCGGACTGGTGAAGAGACGGCAGTTTGCGAAAAGATTTGGAAGAGCATTCAAGCTCTGCGCTTTTACAAATACACCTCGGAATGGAATGGTGAACAACTTAAACTTTTGGCTGAGGAATCGAGTACGCACCAGAAAGAGAGAAGCAGGTTATACTGTGGTCACTCATGCGCGTTTTACTCTTACCATAGATCAGAGCGTATACGCCTTGAAAACAATGTGGCGCGGCGGAAGGAGGTTACTCTGGCTTCTGGAAGGACGGAATGGCTTCGTCAAAGGCATGATACTTCCTGAGGACGGTGGATACCCGTGGGGTGACCAGCTACTCTACTATCCCGAGGTATTCTATTATAAATCTCTAGCCAAGGTATGTGCTATTGGTACTAAAAGTCGCAAAATCAGTACGTTTTATCTCATGAGATCTTTACCTTTAGATCACCACGGTTGCTTACGAGACCATTTTAAGAATCGTCGTCGAATTCATTCCCTCATACATCAGCCGAATGCGAGTGCTTGCTCAAGAGGCGGCTCCAAGAGTTATAGCACAATGCGACCGACACAACGTAATAGGAAGTACAAGAAGAAAGGAGAAGAAAGTAAGACGACATGCATGAAAAGCATCTCCCAGTCTCGCAAAGAATATACGGACGTAACGAAGTATGTGAGCAATATGGTACCTGTCAAAATAAAATTTTCTGAAACCAGTGAATTTTTTGTATTGCAATGCAAGAAGCAGATAAGGCGGTCTTTGGCATATATAATTCGCTTGTTCAGAACTTTCTATCGTCTTGCCTCTTTCTATTCCTTTTGTCACACTCTAGAACAAGAATATTATTAAACTTGCAAGACATAAAATACACTGTAACGCTATATATGAGGCTGGTTGTCTTCATCTTGATCGGACATGGCTGTCCTGCACTCATATAAACTGCAACCACCAGAATCCTCTGAGCGAAATAAACTATTTTTTTTGCTTACTTCTATTTGCGATTTGGTACAATTATCTCGGAGGGGAATTATGTATTATTTAAACATTTTACATACGCAGATATGGATAAAAGGAACACACTTTTTGTACAGTTACAACGCGTACCGAAACTTGGGATGCTTATCACAAAGTGACTCAATTTCGTCTTCAAGACCAGTGAAGTCGGAGGAATCGGGGGTACCATGCTCACGATCACGACGATCATTTTCGCGCTTCAATAGGAAGCGCAGCACAGTGGCCGAGATACCGGCCAAGGCCATAAACACAAGACAGACAACGTGGCCGGTGATATACCGTGGCGAGTCTCCGGCCTTGTAGATCTATGTGGATAACCATTAGTGATTTATGACTGTATACCTCTATCTTCATACCTGAGTGCCCACCATGCCGAAGCACTATATATTATCCATCAAAACATATGTGAGATATACAGAACACACATGTAAAGCTTCCTGTTACCTGTGCAATCATACTTGTCATCGCAATAGCCACAGCGCGCTTGGTATGGCCGAGGTTATTGTTGGACACCCACGAGAGAGTAAGCGGGATGATGGGGTAAATACCACACGCAACGAGGATGGCACCCGTGTAACGCAGTCCAACGTTCAGACTCGCCAATAAGAAGATGTAACCTAGCACGCCGATCGCCGAAACAGCCATAATGTGGTAACCGCGTTGCAGGGTTCTGTCCGAATTCCATGAAACAAACTATCATTAAAGTATGGGTAAGTTGGGAGACACAACATGCACTTGAACTTACAAAGACAAGGATACACGCTGCCACGTAGGGAGGAATGGTCAGCAGCTGGGCGTTCAGCGAGCTGAAGCCCATGTCTTTGATAATGGTGGGAAGAAACACAGCATAACTCGCCAGCGCAATGTTGAGGCCCACGTAGATAAGCACTGGACAATTCTGGCTAAGTATCGCTTTTCACATGTCCTTCTGATTAGATATACCTGAAAGCCAATTCTTGATATCCAGCAAAGCAGCGAGGAACTGATGTTTGTTAAAGGGCTTGCCATCCGTGTTACCATCGCGGCGGGTGCGTCGTACGGCGAGCTCCTTTTCAGCGGGCGTCAACCATCGCCCAGCTGTGGAGGGGCTAGGTGTTGCATAGAAGGTCATCTCACGTGCTACGCATATTTTTTCCATTAACTTACAGATTAGGCAGCACAAAAAAGCTCAAAAGGCCGAGACCGATCGTGGGAGCAGCTTCGCAGATGAAAAGCCATCTAGTATGACGTTGAGTAGCCAGACGATACGTATCGGTCACAATTACCTCCATCCGGCTATACCGTGCGCGCCGCTCAAGTCCTTCAAGACGCCATACGCGATGGCACCCGAAAATGCACCTGCAATGGTGGATGCACCAAAGTAGAGCGCCACACGCAGCGCCAGCTCTTCACGCTGGTACCAAAAGGACAAGAACAAGGGGGTGGACGGACCCACACCCGTTTCGAAAGCGCCGAGCCAGAAACGAGATGCGATCAGACCCGAGGCATTGTGTGTTGCTGCCTGACTACACATATGTAGCACAGACGTTAGAAATAAACTCTTTTTTCCCCACATCCTTTTTTCCTTTACATACCAAATGGAGCAGATACCCCAGAGGACCATCGTGCCTGAAATCCACCTTGACGGCAGCATGCTGCATCATGCAGGGTAATGCACATGTGAGTAATTATAGATAATACATCAATTTATTGACCTACCGCTTGACCATGAGGTTCGAAGGAATGTGGAAAATGACATAGCCTTACCGTGCGATTGAGCTTATTAATTTTCCGTCCCCACCCTGTTGATTTTTCTCCCCTTACCTGCAAAGAAAATAGAAAGCGCGGTGTAATAGTCGTTTCCTTGAAGGTTGAGATCCTGCTCAATGGTGCCCAGGCGCGCGTTGCCAATATTATTGCGATCCAGACTGAGAAACAGGTACAGCAAGGAAACCCACGGGATTAATCTATGTCGAAGGTCGTGTGTGAGCCAACCATATAAATCGGCGTATCCGTATCGCCCTTGATAGAGTTGTTATACCGAAGATCAATTTTGCGCAGCAGTTTCCGCTCAAGTATCCGGTCCTGGGCCTCGTCATTGCTCATCTTTTCGGTATCGAGGGGCTCTGCTTTGCTGTGCTTCTCGTCGGCCGTAGTCGTGGTCGTATGAATATCAGACGCATGAGGTATCTCGACCTCGGAATGTTTCTCGTTTGTGATCTCGACGAGATCCTCGATACTAGGCAGGCTTGAAGTATCTTTCTCGTTGAGGTCTTCCGGCATGACGATGATGAGAAGTAAGAAAAGGTGAGAAAGTGGAAAAAAAAGTACGGAAAGGGGCAAAATACCTTTTTGTATAGATCGGCGTAGGCCAAAAAAAAAAAAAGTGAGGTAAAAAAAAATGGCGGGGGAGACACAAGCATGCGTTAAAGATGCCGTGCAACCCGAGATGGCGGTTTGTGTCCCACCACTGATCTGCCACCTTTTTCTGGTCGACTCATCCTGCAGATGTTCAATTCCCGACACATCAATCTTTATTCGAAATGAATTTCATTGTGCCTCTCTGTTTGTCGCACCAATTCCTAATTCTTATTAATCTCCACAGCATTACACACACGCACACATACACACAGACAATAGCTTGTCGCATGATAGCTTATATTACTCCATATTATATGTAGAATTATCTTTAAAACTTGTACGCAGTCATGATATTTTTTTGGCCCGGTTTGGCAGGTCGGGCGAGTAATTGGAGCACAAGGAAACGTCATCCCTGCATCAAAGTAAACTTTCAACGCCACACGGTCAATACTGGCATGATGCCGAAGACGCCCGTGAACAAACCAGTTGCTCAACCCACTTGTACTTCCCTTTTATTTGATCATGCATTTGAAGTCTTTACAAAAAAAGGCTTAAATATACCAGATATCTGGAGCGGATTTACCGAAGAGATCGGTACTTTTGCAGCGGACTGTGATTCACACCAAAATCTGACAGGTTTCATGTGACTCAACAACTAAGAGTCGCGGGGTCAATGTATTCCTTCCTCTACCATTCTAGTCAGAGTTATAAGGATGATCATTTTAAAAATAGAATATAGAGTGTAGTTGAGAAAGCCTATAATTTAGCACGTACATATTTACTTAATGCTTGTCGAAGAGGGAAGGTGACTTGGAGAGTCTTCCAATTATTGGGATGACCTGCACTATGTAACAAGCAAGCGCCTACAAATCGAACGGACAATGACGGCTCACTTGGTGGTGGTGATGATGGTGATAGTAATGATATTAACCTAACTGGTGAAGGCTATTCTTATACTCGTATAGAGTACCAGCGTCCTGTATAATCCTTTTCCTTTCTAATTTTCACCAAACTCAATACCATGACCGCCATCATTCGTCATGTAATGCTAAGCCTCTAGAAATGGTTTCGAGAGAGTATTTGGCCAAAGTTCGCTCGTATGTGACTAATCCTATTTCAAAGTTGCAATTTGGAATCGACTCAGAGCCGTCTTGTTGATCTAGACTGAACTAGATACGTAAAAAAAAGTAGGTTTGGCAAACCATCCAGGTCCCTGGTCGTCAAAGAGAGAAAAAGAAAAAGGTTACCATATATAGTAACGGTACGCCGATCTCGCGGCGCCGTAATTCTCTTTGTAATATATTTTGAGAAGTGATTTTCATGACTTTCAGGGGTGTGTGTGTGTGTGTGTGTGTGTATCACAGAATAGGTGGGCTTGCGTGCGTGTGCGCGCGTGCAAGCATTATGTT
>VAFG01000192.1:308261-348384 GCA_013461545.1 Syncephalastrum contaminatum
ATCACAGAATAGGTGGGCTTGCGTGCGTGTGCGCGCGTGCAAGCATTATGTTACAGCAATAGGGAAAGAAGAGTCAAACTAGTAATAAGAATTGTGGGTTGGTATAAAATGTATCACAGCAAGAGCTGGTCATAGCGTTCGAGGATCAGGTCAACGACCATGATTTTCAGGTTCATCTCTGCTAAATCCGCGTTATCGTCCTGATTTCGCAGAAGAGTGGGACCGAAGACGAGGGCTAAATTTTTCCGGTTCATCAAATTGTACTCTTGGTGTTGTTGCACTCTACACAGTAATTACGAATGAGTCTATCCATCCTCGCACAAAATGATTACTTTGTCGATACTTGCCTGTTGAGATGTCTCATGAGGAATCTGAGCACGGTATAGTTTGCTTTGGGAAGCGCACGCAAAAGCGCGTGAAGGCGTGCAGCACTTTGGTTACGATCGGCAAGAGCGGCGGCGCGCATAAACTCGCCATGGGCCTGGTATGTAAACAGCGGGTCGGGTAGCTCGCGAAAATACATTTTGAGCGTGCTCGTGACCGAGCAGATATCGCCCCATTTTTCGTCAAACAGGTCGGGGATCTGGCCGTTGTCAAACACGGCTTGCAGCTCACGCATGACATTGGACCCGCCCGATTTGCGGTAAAGACCCTCAAAATCCATGCCACGCGCCTCGACGGCATCGATACACACGCGCACCACGCATGGCACCTGGTTCTGCTCGCGCTTGAACTGGACCACGAGGGGCGTGCCAAACACGGCCCGCCGCTGGCAGCTATGATGGCCGCGAATGCATTGGCTGTGACAGACAGCCTGGCAATGGCGGCACTTTTCGAGGTCCTGGCGCCGCCACATCATGTCGTGGCAGATCTCACACCGGCTCGGCTTGAGCACGCGCGTCGTGATAAAGTCATCTTCCTCGTCGGTCGTGGGCGTCTTGGGAAGTGATAGCGGTGGTAGCGGTGGTAGCGTGTGCGCGTGCGCGTGTGCAGACGCGGTTGACGAAGGCGATAGAATATCTTCGGACGAAGAGCTGTGGCGCTTAAAAAGGTGCTTTTTGCTCTTATTGATGAGGCGGTCGAGGCTGCTGCGTTTGGTATCAATGGCCAGCGCAGAGACGGCCCGGTGTGACTTTTGCCGCTCATCTAGAAAGTTGGTACCATTCATGACTGCGAGAGCTTCTTTTTCGCGCTCGGATAGGGCGCGTGTCAGGTCGTTGCTCATTTCAGTCAGCTGGGCGTTCTTGCTGTTGAGCATAATCATTTCCTGTATCAACTCGTTGCGGGCTTGCTCGAGCTCTTGCATGTCCTTCTGTGCGTCTTCGATGTCGCGCTGGAGCGACTCCAGTTGGTGTTGAAATGGCAACGTGAGGGTGGCTTCTGCTCTAACGTTTTAATGTATGTCAGCTTTGTGCGCTGCGGTTTTTTTTTCTTACACACTAACGTTGCTTGACGGATAATATTATGACAGTCGGCGGCGAGCGTGTCGCGTAGCTTGCGCAGTTCGTCGCATATCTCTTGTAGTTCCGCATTCCGATCCACACTGCCTATGTTGAGGTCATGCCGCAGCTGGGCCGCCAACAGGTGCTGATCGTCTTCATTGACGGAGGAAGTGGTGACACTGCTAGGGCTGCTTATTTGTGAGTCTACCCTCCTTTGTTTTCGCTGAAATCAAGGTTTTAATGTTTTTTGCTGATCATCGCATGTGTATGTTTGTGAGTTTGTGTTACTTGCCTCATCTAGCAACTGCTGCTGGACTTGTTGCAGTTGCTGCTTAGTTGCCTGCAGTTCCCGCTGCAGTACATCCACCTCCAATACGGATGAAGCCTCGGATGCCGGGGAGAGAGGCATGGCAGTAGTTAAAATAAGGTGTGTATTTGTGTACAAAGAAGGGAAGTGAGAAATAGAAGAAAGAAGGAAGAAGCTAAAAGAGAAAAAAAAGAGAAAAAAAGGGTCATGTTCATCTGATATGAATTTTCAGGAACAAAGAGACACGCATATCACATTCTTGATGTGCCCGTTGTCGCACCATTTACAACACATCATCATGATGCACGCAAACAGTTTCTCTACCTATTTATTCTCAATTCAGTTATAAAATGATAGACTATACACGTGCGCTGGCACCACTGACGCTTTAACTGCGCAGTATAAGCAAAATGCAAGTAAGCTACATGTGCGCCCACGCGCCTCAACGCGTGGGCGTTTTCGTTAGGCTGGTATGAAATCAAAATGGAAGAGGAACATAATGTGAGAGAGCAGTGCAGAAAAAAAAACAGAAAGGGCGCTAATAGTCATAAACAGAGAAAGAGTGTATTTTAATGCGTGTGTATGCGGATGCGTGCGTGTGTTGAATGACAATGTAGGTGGAATGGAAAGGTGGACGTGTGCGTTGATAATATAGAAAGTACACTATGTTTAAAATTTCTTTCTTTTGGTGGTGGGACGTGCGTTCTTGGCTTTTCTTTTCTCCAAGATCTTGCGTTGTTTCCGCACCTGCGAGGCATCCTTGAGCTCGCTGGCTGGCTGCTTCCGCTTGCCAGACTGCTGCGGCTCCGAGCTTTCATTGCTGGTGTGGGTGTGGCGGAATCGACGATGTTGGGTGCTCTTGTAGTTGCTCGCGGCCGAGGCCAGCTCCTGCTCACCCGTGCGCGGCACCGACATGCGCTTCTTCTTGGCCCACTCATCATAGCGACCGCTCTTGTACGTGGCTGAAATAAGCGCACCACTCTCCGTACGGATCATCTTTTTGTTGTCCGAGCCAATACCCATACCGCGCACGAACTTCTTCTTCTTGGCGTCCCAGCGCAGCGCATTCCGGTTCTGCTGGTTCATGGCGTCGTTGTCGTCGCCAATCAGGTCCAGCTGAGCCTTGTTGGCCATCTCGGCAAAGTTACCCGTGGTATCCATGTCGTAGCCACGCTCGGCGCTCGCGCCCTTTTGTGTGTACGATATGTAGTATTCGTCGTCACGGTGGTTGGTTTTGGATTCTATGTGTATGCCTGGATGAGTACGTGTTTTAATATGCAATGACTAGATTTACCTTTGCTAGGTATCTTGAAGGCTTTCTGCAGGTCTTCTTCATCGACATCACCGCCGAGGTCCTGGACCGACTCAAAGTCAGGCTCAGTGCTCGTGTGGTTCTTGGCCGCCAACTGGGCCTTGTTGGCATCGATAATGCCACCCACCAATTGTCGTCGCTGGCGCATAATCAGAGTGGCCTCGGTTGCCTTTTTGTGTCCACGCTGTCCAACCTCAAAGATAGTCTATCATACGCGTGAGTTGACGGCGGATACCTACGAATTAAGAGCATTCTTTACCTCCGAAGGACGGAAACCAGAAATCTTGCTGATCATGTCCAGGCGCTGCTTTTCTGTGTCGTCGAATTGATGACCCACTGAAAGAGAAAGTGTAAGAAACTGATCCTTTGACATCCGCATTGCACTTACCCAGCAGAGGGTGGATGCTCATCCAGGTTTCCTTCTTTGAAATGTCCTTGGCTCGAGTGTAGCTCTCGGCAGCAGCGCGTGCCTTGGTACGGTTGTAAAGCTTCAAGGCATTTGAGGCGGTTTTGTGAAGACCCTCCAAGCTAGCGTCGTTGGCAACGTGGTCGCGCACCCAGGTCACGTCGTCACCGAGCGAATCCTTGGGGAATCCACCGCAGATGAGGCCAGTGGTGTAGTCCACGTTCTCTTTGGCCATCTCGTCTTGGCCAGCAACGATCTTGCGCGTCAGGAAAAGCTCCAGGTCAACCAGGTGAGGTACATCCGCGGTGGTCAGCAGCGAGTACGCCCAACCGCGTCGACCCGCACGGGCAGCACGACCAACACGATGGACAAACACCTTGGAGGAGCCGCAAAAGTCATAGTTGATGACGTTCTCTAGAATGGGAATATCGATACCACGGGCAGCGACGTCGGTGACCACCATGATGTTGGTTTGACCCGTGCGGAATCTGTTGATCTGGATGCTACGCGCAGTCTGGTCGAGCGAGCCGTACACGTATGAGACCTGATAGCCAAGTGTCATCAGAATGCTGGCGAGGTAGTCGACATGATGCTTCGTGGCCGTAAACAGAATCGTCTGACGATCCTCCTCGGTCGCAGTGGTAGGCTTTGACTTTTTCTTCTTCTTGTGGTCTTCGCGCTGCTTGCCCGACTGACTCGTCGTCTTGGGAAGTTTGATGACGTTACGCAACAAATACAGCAGAGCTGCTTCCTTTTCGGATTCCTTGACGCCAAAAAAGGCCATCTATATAAAATGCCTGTATGAGCACTTTTGATCCAATATCCCTCTTGTATACGTTACTCACCTCGAGATCCTTGCTGATCTTGGTGTCCGCATCCAGACGAACCAGGGTAGGCTCTTGCAAACCGGCCTTAGCGAAATCGACGAGCATCTTGGGAAGCGTAGCAGAAAAGAGAAGGGTCTGGCGACTGGGAGGCAGACGCGACAGGATTTCGTGAAGCTGGACAGCAAAACCCATTTCGAACAAACGATCGGCCTCGTCAAATACGACATACTCGAGCGAGCGCAGGTCGAGCTCCATTTCAACCGCCAAATGGAGCAGACGACCTGGGGTAGCAATCAGGATATCGGGGTTGCTTGCCATCATGCTGAACTGATCCTCCAGGCTGTCACCACCGACAAGCACACAGCTGCGCAGGTCCGTGTATTTACCGAGTTCTTTGCACACCTTCTGGGTCTGCATCGCCAGTTCACGCGAGGGCGAGAGGACAAGGCCACGGGCGCCGACCTTAGCCGAGTGAGCCTTGAGACGGTCGAGCAAAGGAAGCAGGAAAGCAGCCGTCTTGCCTGAACCGGTACGAGCCATACCAACCACATCCTGGCCTTCCATGATGAGCGGGATACACTTGCGCTGGATGGGCGTCGGCACCTTGAAGCCCTTGTGCAGAACAGCTTTGAAAATCGGATGGGTCAAGCCCATGGACTGGAAACCGCCCGACTTCTTGTTCTTTCGGTTGGCAGCCACATTCTCTTTGGCAATGAACTTTTCATCGTCTTCCTCGTCATTGTCGTCTTCGTCTTCGCTGACCGTAATCTTGGTGGCGGTTGCCTGCGTTTTGCTACTGCGAGCGCGTGGTGCGGCCGGCGCAGCGGTCGACGTTGGAAGTGTGCTAAACATGTCGAAGCTCTGGTCCTCTTCGTCGCTAAGATCCCGAGCCGCGGTCGGATTCAAGGGCACGATCTCAAAATCAGAGTCATCGTCGTCGTCCGTCTTCTTTTTGTATTTTTTCTTTTGGTATTCTTGTCGCTTTTGCTTGGCATTCGACTTTTCCTTGGGTTCGGTCTTTTTCTTGTCGTTGCCGGGTTTGTTGTTGCCCGTGCGTTGCTTGGACTGCACCTTGTTCTTGGTCGTCAACGGTTTTTTGGCAGCCATCGATCGATCGTGTCAAGCAAGAGAAGTGCCGCCTTTTTTTTTTCTTGTGTGAATTCCTTTTCTGACCTAGAAATTGTGGCTGAGCGCAGGTACATTTTCTCGCAAATTCATGCAAATTTGTTGCTGCTTATTTGGTCTGCTCTTCGAATCCGTGGACATTAAGGCACCGAGACCGAGTGCACGCATTTAGTCATCCCCACAGCGGCAAAATTTCTGTGAACTTGGCTATATCGGATAGATCTGCTCTGAGTACGTCTATTACGTCAGGTTCAAGACCAGTGGTGACGGATGATGCTTCTCACTACACCAGACCCCTAGCAGCAACACAAAATAATGAGGTACTTTTTCCCTTGATGTCAATCATAGAGCAAGATTAAGTAGATTGCTGTAGTGCTGCCAGTCGTAGAGAATCTTGCTTGCGTACTAGACTATGGTACTGTAGTAAAGTATATGTACGTCGATAGAAGCACTCGCGCTGTCTAAATTGTGTAATACCCTACACTTGCGAGTAACATGCCTGGAAGGCCTTATCACGATATGTAAGCGAGCTCTTAATGGTAGTATAAATAGCGATAGAAGTGACTTGATCAGGCTCGAACGATTAACGTAGACGCATCCGGAATTGGACGTAAATCCGCCACAAGTAGCATAGTGCGCGTAGCCGCTTGGTCAGGGACAGCACTTTGTAGCTGAATACGATTTCCAAACCATGCCTTCTTTTTATTAGTAACAGACTATTGGCTGCATCTTGCCCGAGTCGATCATACGCACGAACATGGCAAAATGGTATGATAAGTACCTGTGACCTGGCCATACTACGAGTCTCCCCAATCTAATTATTCTTCTTTTCGTCCTATCCTACACGTTTTTGCTGAAGACCAAAGCCTGCGCCAGTTGATGAGCCGTGTGAATCGCTCGTCTCCAGCTATTTGGGTCACTTCCGCCCCCACTCTTTTTTCTGCACATAAATTTACAGCCGGGCACTCCGCCCCTTTCACAAAACATACACATAGACACATAGACACCATGGCTGACAAGTGCCCAGTCGACCACACTGCTTATAAGCACTTTGTCCCTCCCAAACCAGAAGAAGAAAAACCCACCTGTCCTGTGGACCACACCACCTACAAACACTTTGTCCCTCCCAAACCAAAAGAAGACGAGAAACCGTCATGCCCCGTCGATCCCGCCAGCTATCAACACTTTGTACCTCAAAAAGAGGGCTGCGATTCCGATGCGATCGATGCAAGCAACAACATGCCAGCCGTTGCGCAGCAGACACCTCACAAAGACCAAAAGGCTGCGTTGGGCACCGACCGCGAGATCTCGTCCATTCCGCGGGCGACCAAGGAGGGCGAACAGAAATGGATCTACCCTTCTGAACAAATGTTCTTCAATGCCATGCGCAGAAAGAACTGGAACCCAGAAGAGCGGGACATGTCTGTCGTGGTGCCGATCCACAATGCGGTAAATGAGCAGGCCTGGGTCAAGATTCTCGAGTGGGAAAAGTTGCATACAACGTAAGTTGACAGTGTGTTTATTCTCAAAACAGCTTTGCTTAAGATTTTTGACAGGGAATGCAACCAGCCCAAACTCATGAAGTTTCAGGGACGCCCCAAAGATATCACTCCCAAGGCACGCATTCGATCATGGTTTGGGTATGTTTCTTTGTACTGCGCGCATTCACTCCTTTTTTTTTTTACTTATTATTATTATGGATTAGCTACGCCCTGCCTTTTGACCGACACGACTGGACCGTCGACCGGTGTGGCGAAAAGGTCACATACGTCATTGATTTCTACACCGGCAAACGCGATCCACGACGACCCGAGGCTGTTAGCTTCTACCTCGACGTGCGACCGGCTTTCACCCCGAGTGGTGTGTGGGACCGCATGCGCATGGCCTTCAAAGAGTTCACTTCATAAACATGATATATCTGTAAAGCATCCCGATAAAGCATTATTGTCATCCAATACAAGAGACTTATACTATTACACATACTATGTGCCCATGTCCTGTATTATGTAATTTGTATAGATATCTAAGCACCTTCTTCCTCTTCTTCTTCCTGTACATGATCCTCCTCTTCCTCGTCCTCGGATGCAGCCTTGTCTTCCTTCTCGACACCAGTGCGCCGCAGAACAGCAAAGAAAAGCGGACCCCAGCCTTCGGTCTTGTCTGGTAATACAATCCATCCATACTTGGTCGGTTCACCGATGGGCCACGTCCGGCGCACGACCTCCAACGGGACCTTGCCCTTGCGCAGCATCTTGGAAATCACCTTGTCATTCTCGACCGAGCTAATCGAGCACGTGCCGTAGACAACCAATCCACCGACCGCGACCGAATAGGCGGCAGCCTTGAGCAGCGCGAGCTGCCGCTTGGCATTGATGACAGTCCGCTTGGGAGTCCACATTTCAAACTCTTTCTCGTCATGCAGCAAGTGCCGTTCGGAGGAGCAGGGCGCGTCCAGCAATACCTTGTCATACTGCTCCGGCTCCGAGTACCGCTTTGTGCCATCTCGACCTGTCACTGTTATGGATTCTTCTACCACGTCCTGGGGAAGGTATTCGTCCAGGACCTGGCGCAGACGCCTCCGTCGGTCGTTTGAGAGTTCGTTGACAGTCAATTGCCCACCCATCCGTGTATCCAGCTTTTGCAGGATCGCGAGCGACTTGCCACCCGGGGCAGCACACAGATCAAGAACGCGGTCGTGCGGCTCGAGCTCGAGGGCTTCGGTGGCCAAGACAGAGCCTGCGTCGAGGATATAGTAGTCGCGTAGCTTGTGTCGATCGTGTGATGGGGGCGGATACCGTGATTGATCGCGCGACACGAGGCACCGCGTCTCAAGGTATTCGAGTCGTTCGAGATTGCTCGCCAGAGGAGTCAGCTTGGCGCCCAGATCGTCGGTATGGCAGTACTTGTTGATCAAGAGACAATGCCGTACAGGCTTCTGCAGTGCTTCGAGCAAGCCTTGCCACCGCTCTGTGCCCCATTCTTGTTCGTAATGCGTGCTGAAGGCATTGAACACGGCTTGCTTCCGGTCCTGTTCACGTTGAAGTGCCTTTTGCTTATTTTTGGAGAGCGTGTTTTTCTTGCCCTTGTCTTGCTTTTTGCCACCTGCCATAAGAAAAAAATATAACTCTTTTTTTCCTGATGTTTGACACAGCATGCCAAAACAAGAAATTCGCCTCAATGACATAAAAGGAAATTCTTACGCTGTGTGGCCATGCCGAAACTTATCAGCCTCAGTGGCAGAGTGCGTGTACCTCAACGCCTCGTTAAGTTTAATGAATACTACTTCTCCATCAATATGTTTTCATACTTGTCTCCACAGCAGCACGGCACCAATGCCAGGATATCCTATCGAACAAAAAGAAGAGCAATATCTCGTTTCTTACGTGCAATTACTCTTCGAAGACCATCTAACCAGCTGCGCTTCACCGCGGCCAGGTGTACATAAAAGGTTTTGTGTGAAACGCGCTGCTCCAACAAACAACCCGCCAAGCCTATCCCTTGGATTTCGCCCTTTGCGGATCCCATACGCTGTATAACGCAATGTTGCGCATCAGGATGTCATGCATAGACGTGCATGTGCGTGACATAATCTCAAGGAGATTCGATCACTTGAACCTCACCTAGTCTCGTGGATAGTCCCCATTTTCGTCGCGTCGCCGGTGGATGCGCGCGCGTGTGAGCGCGCGCCTCATGTCGTGATGCAGGAGATTCATGTTTATAATGACTTGTATAGGTCGATCTTCTCCGGTATTTCCATGGAATAAAGCTAAAATCAATATTCCTTTCATACTGTAGATGCTGCTGTGATTATGAACACGTGCCACGGGTCTTTCATCCATGAGGATGCGAGGTGTAGGCTCTGCATATTCCCACATTTCATCAACATCAAACATTATTACCACGAGGAGAGTTAGTATAGATCATGGAGAAAAGAGAATAACGGTCACCGTGAATCTTACATACGCGCGGGGTAGCGGGAAGAACGAAAGTTTACTTTATGCGTTCTCTTCTCGTGATGAATATTATCTGAATGTTTTGATCGACTCTATCGTTGGCGACCGAATGTTTTGTTATATTATTCTCGGTGAGGGTATAGGATATGGCAGGTATCATCTAAAACGCCACGGATGTCAAGCCCCTGCAGCATATGGTGGTACACAAATGCATCGGACAACTGCGTTTATGGTATTACACGGAGGATTGAGCCGAACACAATCCTTCGCATCGCTGAGGGAAGCGCCTGAGCATTAAATGGGCGACTCCTCTCTACCGGGGAAGGTGATGATCTTCTGACGTGTATCTCTTCGCGTTCCATGTAAAATCTGTGCATATATGCAAGCAAGCTTGAAAATATTAACGTCACCAAAAGAACAGTACATCTTCCTGATCTTTAAAACGGTACATCCAGGTCAGTAATTTTTCTTTTTTGCCGTTGAGAAAAGTGTGTTTCACCCTATGCCTTCAAAAAAAGGGAGCATGTACCTGGTCTAAGCCTTCCTCGGTAATATGTACGTATATGCATTTTCGTCTTGTAAAGTTTGTCACACCCTGAGAAAAGACGATCGAGTGGTACCACTTGACGCGCGCACCAATCAAGGAGTCATCGACGACGAACTCAGATGACTCCCTCGCCGCGAGGATGTGCGATGCACACACTGCGGCGAGACGACATGCATAGAGCTCCTCGTCGTCATCAAAATAGGCGTGTACAGATTTGAAATTTGAATATAAATACGCGTCCTCGTTTTCCTGTCGTCGACCCTTACTCCACTTCATCTTTTTCACACCACATACTCTCTCAGCTCCAAAATGCAGCTTGCTTTCATCACCGTCGCCACTGCCCTGATTGCCGCTCAGGTCGCCACCGCCTTTGGCAGCTGCAGCGACGCCCAGGTCCATTTCGGTATGTTGCGTGCCTATTGCATGTATATATAGATAGGCTAACACGCGTCTCTCTTTCAGCTGACATCTATCCTCGCGAGCACCGCTGCTACAACCACTGCATGAGCGAGTCGGGCACCACCCGCACCGAGTGCAACGGTATCTGCGGCGTGTCGAGCTGCGTTGAGTGGTGCATGGACAGCCACCATATCTTCAAGGGCAACTTTGGCAAGTGCCACACCGAGTGCACGAGCAAGGGTATGTTGACAGAAAAGTAAATGAATCGAGCGGGTAGAGACTTATACACTCTCCAGATTTTGCCGAGATTGAGCGTTGCAGCAAGAGTTGCCAGGCCAAGGTCAAGTACTTGCCCGAGTCAGATTTGGACCGCAAGCGCTTCGAGGAAGACTGCCGCTACTCCTGCGAGCGTGATGCCCTCTACAAGTAGAAATATTTTCATGATTAAGAGAATATTTACGGTTTTATACCCGACAAAAACTTTTCACAAACCCACCATACTTCTAGCATGAAAACCTTCGAATGAATACCAAAATAAACAAATTTTGTAATGGCAAATACGCGTCTACATGTATGCATAGATAGGCAGATATTTTTGTCGTGCATTAGTGCACACTCTAAATGTAAAAAGAGGGCATTTAAAGAAAGAGCACGCCAACAGCAGGGCGGCATTATAAACCATCTGATCGAGCAGCAATTCAAGTTGACCTTTTCCATCACACATGTTCTGAAAGCACTGGAAAGTACCAAAAGTTCTGATTTGTCAGGTATTCATTCTCGGTTGTTTGGGACAGTCTTAGGAGTATAGCGCTGCTAATTGATCGTTCCCCCATTTCCGTTCTCTCTACCCTGCATTTTATGCACGTGTAGCGAAATTTTTGGATTAGCACAATTAGAAGGGCTATAGCTGCAACAGGATTGGCAAATCTTGTGCCTGGTACTGAACTTTGGAGGCGTGAGGTCGATGTATCCCCGTGTTAACTGCATCTTTGGATCAACAAACCAGCAGATAAAAACAAAATTGCCAAATCCAAAGACTTAGACCGTTGGTTAACTGTATATCTGCTCTGCTTTGCTGCCGACCCTGCCTTCATTTCTTCTCATTTCCCAAGAGGGAACAACCGTCACTCCCTGGCTTAGGCGAACCGCTACTAAACCATTTGAAGAGCAACTCATTTACACAAAAGAGTAGTTTGCTTGATATACGCTTTATAAAATAGCATTTTTTTGGCTTTCTTTGAATAATTATTTACAGTGTGTGCGAGGGTCATATTAATCGTAAAAGATTACGAAATAATAGTAGTCGACTTTTTTTTTCACTTGCGGGGTACCCATTTGTAGGTACCCACCCACAGTTTGACTCCCTGTTCTTCAAAAACCGCGGCGACACCATTATAATAGGCACCTAGTCCGGCGCAGTAAGCGGTAATGCCTAGATCCATCCAATCTTAATAACAGATCTGTAACTCGTACAATATATACGTACCACTGACACGCAAGACAGCGATAGTATCCGTTATTAAGGAAATGGCCGTGAGGAATAAGGTGAGAAATACAAACATGAGACACCAAGTAAACATGAAATTGCCGGATTTGATCTTGAGAGAAATGCCGACGTGCATAAGTGTGTAAAAGGCCCAGAAAAAGTGATAGATGGCGTTGGCGCGTGCCAGGTCGGCCTCGCTAGTGTATGCTTCCAGCGTCGCACTGACAGCGGGGAGCATCATAAGACCTGAGCCAGCCCAGAAGGCACCATAAGAGATAAAGATCGCACTCGTGTAGGTACCTCCGTAAAACAAGTCAAGGAAGCTAAAACAGTAATGAGTGAGCAAAAATTTTCAACAGCATGGGCTGCATAAACGCGATATTTACCCCGCGATCTATATAATGCAAGGTTAGATATCATTAATAGTCATTTGTGCTGCCTGACTCACATATTGCGCGAGACCACCAAACATAATGGCAGTTGGAAAGATAATGTTGTTCTTTTCTGTAGGCAAGAAGAGGTTGAAAGTACCGAGGAGCATAGTGACAGTGGCAAAAGACCAGAGGCCTGGCAAAATGCACTGTAAGTAAAATTGAATATAATCCCTTAACGTGACATACCAATGGGACCCGGATTTCCCATCGCGTTCTTGGGTTTGCGAGGTTCACCGGCCAATGCAGGTGTCAAGATGGGATCATGACTCGTATGCGAATGGCTATCGCTATCATAGCTGTAGAAGCGCCGCTGGCGCGGGTCGAGTAAGGTAGGACTCGGGCCACGGCTATTGTCGGCTGAGAGGTAACTGTTGTGTTTCGTGATATCATCCATATCTTGCACGTTCACAAACGTGTTTTCGCTGAGTGTGCGCGGGAAAGGCGGACCGGCATCTGGATTCATCATGGTGACTTTTTTTAAAGTAGAATGAAGAGCGTGTGTGTTACAAAAGCCGCGAAGTACTAGCGCCACCCCCTTATTATATAGAACTGGGGTTATTCCACCGAGTACTTTCATTTTCGGTGTGAATCTCGATTTGGGAGCGGCCAAGTTTTTCTGTATAGATCTTCCCAGCCAGACGGGCCCACTTGTGGACCCTTGTGCGAAAATGACCAATCAATTCTAGGGAACAAGAGCGCTATCAATAACGCGCATCTATATTCGTATCCACTTGTAATAAAAGAGCACTTTCATGTAAAGATCCCCCTATAACGATAACATGTCTAGACCCGGCTCAACGCAGACTATGAGAAGGTAAGCGCCAAACATGATGGTGGTCCATGTCATAAGAATTTACAAAAATAGAACTATGAGAAATAGGCGGACACATACCACACTTGTCCTAAAGATGCGGCTTCGGTTCCACTCGGAAAGGGTCTCGAAAGAAAATTCTCATTTCCATGGGTTGTGTTCCTTTTCATGCCCACTTCCCATCTTTCCCCAGTAACAAGGCACAATAGCGTTGACCCATTTAGGCTTTCTTTTTTCTTTCGTCGAAAGCATCTCCCTGTGTTGCTCGCATAAACAACTCATTACCCGAAGACAGTGAGGGCGAAAGGCAGAACGTTTCCTTTTCGGCTTGGCGATAAGGCGATGATCATTAAAAACTAGTATTTCTTTTTTTGGATATGCAGCTGATGTCGCATTTGGCCGTGCCACATAAACCTGAAAAGCCAAATTAGCTCACACAGTTGCAATGATACATTCATGCACGTGTCAAGAATTACATGCCTTCTGAACAGTAATGGATGTAATTTTTTGGACATGCATGCTTTTCTTGTGCTTTACAATGTGCCTCTTTTAGGGAACATCGACTACTACTTACTCAAAACCTACTTATTCGATGGTGACTACGCACACCCATAATTTAAACTATTCAGCATCATGGATGCTTCCCATCACTTCGTAAAAATAACTAGATTTGAGGAGTCAAATTCTACTTCCCGCTTCTTGCTTGTTGCAATGTTCTTCAACCATTCCTCTTAAAGTGTATACTGATTGTGATGGTTTCTCTGATCTCGTCGACCAGTGGGGCTCTTATTGGCCACTTTTCTCGCTCGCGGGTCTTCCATATATGCCCGTTCATGCTAGGCTTGAGAGTCAAAGTAGACGAAGAATAGAGGTCGATTTCAAAACATCAGGAAAGAAAACCAGAGCCGCGAGAATGTACAATGCAATATGCGAGCACGCTAGACAACGCGACGAAGAGCAGCAGCAGTAGTAGGAGCAGCAGTCTCTTCTCGGAGAAAGGTGTATACATACACAAGTCCTGCACATTGACTATACGATGCTTATATGCTTATATTGCTATTAAATCATACTACATGGCAACGAGACCTTCCTCCTAGCACCGGTGCCCAGTGATTTAGTTACTCAATAGTGTTCTTCCTACTTTTCTACATAGGTCATCCAAGGATATACAAGTTCTCCAAATGGCATAAGCCATGGGTCTGTCTACAGTATCCAGGTCCGTCCCGTCGAGTATGAAAAAGATAAAGCTAAAAGTATTTTGACGGTCATGCGACAGAGTCCTTCTTTCACGGACTTATCTCCCGTTACCACCGACCCATGTAGATCGTGCATCAGAAGGCTTATTTATGCGTTAAACGGCGTTCTCGCTTGCCAAAAGTGCAGGACATTGTAGCGTGCGATGTCAGCGCAAATTGAAGCATTTAGCGCGTAGCAGACGAGATGGTCCTGAAACATGCCAGGCATCCCACCTTGGACAAAGTACTACCACAACGCAGCAGCAACGACAGCAACAGCAGCACCAAGCATCAGGTCCTAATAAGGAAAAGGGTCCAACCGCGTAGATAATTTTTAAGCTGGCTGATTTTTATAATGAAAAAACCGGTCACAACGGCTTGCCGTGTTACTGTTTGGACCCCGGCCTGTTAAACACCTTCTCCTTCCGCCCAGGGCACACCTGAACAGAAAAAAAAAAAAGTTTCGATCGTCATGGTGAACAAAGCTTTCGTCAACGTACGCATTCAAAGAACGTTTCAACGCATCGACCATCTCAACGTTAAATATTACTTATTATTTTAGGTTGGCCGCTGGTCTGCCCTTGCCTTTGGTGTCGTGTATGGCGTCACCCACAATGCCTCGCTTCAGAAGCAGGAAGAGCAAAAGAAGCAGCAGCTCGAGTATGAGCGCAAGGAGCACCTGATTGAGCAGGCGAGACAGGCCTATGCTAAGAAGAGCACTGCCAAGGCTGTTGCCGACGAGTCGAACGGTATGTTGTCCCCATTTCACATTCACATTGGGACTTTTGACACTGATAATTTTTCTTTTTCTTTTTTCTTTGGAAACAGTTGTGGTCGATGTCGATAGCCCTGACTTTGATCTTGAAAAGTACATTGCACAGCTGGAATCGAGTGACAAGAACTAAAGAGAAAAAGTACAAAAAGCAAATGGATAAAAAGCACGATTTATATATACACTCTCACACCACACACATACACACATTCTCTACACCAAACAACACGCACAAAAACGGCCTTTTTTTTCCATCTTCCCTTTTACCTTCCTTTTTCTTTTTTCTTCCTCTCTCTCTCGCTCGCTCGCGCCTGTGTTTTTCCTTCGACCGTAGATCCGCAACCTTTGTTTGTTCATAAAATTCCTATTGTGTGCAACTCCCAAGAATCGATAGAGAACGCGGCAGCGCTTACTGTTGTATCTTACGCGTTTCTGATATGTGGGTCGGTTGTGTACGCTGCGAGGATAGAGTGGTCAGCGTGCTAAACTGCCTGTTGTTGTCGTATTCGATTCGATAGGTATGAAGGGATCATTGTTTCCGGTCCTGTCGATTGTTTCTCGTTATAAAGATCAAAATGGGTGGATTTTGCCATCTACTATACAAAAATGTCTCTCTTCTACCATCATCAGTCGCACCCCCTTTCTTTTCTCTCTCTCTCTCTCTTGTCTATTTTTCTTTTCTTTATTTTTTCTTTATCGTTTTTATCCGCTCCCTATCACATGGCTCTCTGGGTAGACGAAGACCATAACTGGGATAACGACATTGAGTTCTCCTCGCGGGACTTATTGGAGGACGGATCCTATCCGAGCAAGTATGGCGTGTTTAGTAGTGATCCCGATAGGAGCTTAGCCAGCGCCCTTGCCAAGATCGCTTACGATGAAGACGACGATAATCAGACTGAGTCGACTTTTATGAGCAACCACTCCGATAAGCTGACCATTGACGAAAGTGATGCGCTTCGCATACCCGGCCTCGACGACTACATGCTCCAGCAGCCTTCTTCGCTCGGTACCATCACACGCTTGGGCACCCATCGATGCACGCAGGACGCAGGTGACTGGTGCGAAGACATCGATTTCCCCCTCAAGGGCCTGATTCGGAAGCATAAACTACGACAACGACAACAGCAGCAACAACAACAACCGCAGGAACAAGTTTCCGTCCCATCCAACGACCCAGACGCGCTCTCGCTGCTGAATGATGACGATGAGGGAGAGGAGGAGAAGGAGAACGCGGACAAGTCCACTGCTGGACGGCGTGTCCGCTTTGATCCTGCCAGACAGGTACGCCCTCTCTACTCACCCGAGCCAGACCAAGTCAACCTCGACGAGATCGAGTTTCCGGACGATATGGACCTCAAGCGAACACCGATCAAACCAAAAACAAAAGAGACCCACAAGTCGAGTCAGCTTAAAGACGAGGAGGAGGAAGATTTTTGTAAAGGCCTCGACATTGAGGACGACAGTGTGTTTCACCTCCATGCATGCCGCAACAAAGAAAACGAGAAAAAGACTCACCCGGCACACACCGTCCTACCCACTGCCACCACTAGTAAGGTGTCCGGCATTCCGCGTCGCGTCCACCCTCCCAAACCGTCAGAGACCAAATTTTGGTCATTGCCGTCGCGCCAGCAGCGTTTCCGGGCCACCACCTACGCGTCGCGTCAAAAGGAGATCACCAGCCAGCCTGTACCGCTAAAACAACGCACCGAATTCAACAGAGGCACGGCCTTGATGACCAAACCGCGGTCGCACACGGTCTACGGCAACGGATCTGAGCTCGACAGCCTGGATAATCTGTCCGAGTGGAAACGGTCCTTGCTACGGCGACCGGCGCCTTTGCGTCGTCCGGCTATGACCGTACAGTCCAGTAAGGCTTGCATCTCTCTCGATTTGTATGCATGTTCAAAGCTCTTCTAGAAATACCGATGGCGCCAAGCAAACCGCCCACTACCACCACCGCCATCACGACCAATGTCAGCGATAGCAATACCACTGGTGTGGATCCACAGCGCCCATGGCGACACAACATGGTATGTTTCTGGACATTTTGGATTACAATGATATTCACAAAGCACGAAAGACCCGCCGGAAACCAACGCTGATCCAGCCGAGGGAGCACTTTGACAAGCAAGTCAACAACATGCAGTTCGACCCGATCTCGCACCGGTGGCAAGGCAACGAGCAGAGCCTGGCCTCATTCGAATCCACCGTGTCTCCTCAGCCACGGCAGCAGCGGCGACTGGCCCTGATCACCAACATGCAAAAGGGCGGCAAGAGCAAATACACCGAACTGGCACGAGGCGACATGGTCTTTGACCCCACCATGATGCGATGGCATAAGGCTCAGGAAAGCCAGGAAGACCACAGTCTTGAGCACCTCGAGGATTTGGATCCATGCGTACCACTTCCACGAGAGCAGGAACAGCAACCTAGCGGACCGTCCCAGCATAAAGTACAGAGAGACGCCTGTCATCCAGAACGACAAACTTATCGCGAATTCACGCTGTCACGGGAGCAACAACGGCACATGCGCGTACTGGAGGAGCAGCACTTGGCGGCAATGCGGCCCTGGGCGCGTACGTCGGTACGACCCTCCGCTTATCAGTTTTATGATGGCAGCGACGAGGTCTAATCCTTGTATTTTCTCTTCCCTTTTCCAAATTCAACACAACACAACAGTAAAGTAAAAACAAATGAAGAGAGATTATATGTATATCCCCCACCTATATTTTACTCTGATGCTTTTTTTTTTCTTGTCATTTAAAACTTCTTGCCAAAGAGAATGACCTGGAGCTTATCGTAGCCGGAGAGCACACCAGCGCCAGCGATGGCACGAAGAATGTTGGCGCCCGCACCCTTGAAGAGCGACTTGGTACCTTCCTTGGCGACGATCTCCTTGAAGGCGGCCAAGGACGAGTCGTACTTGACGGCGGCACCAGAGGTCATCATCATGCGTCTGCGGACGGTGTCGATAGGGTAGGATGCTGTGTTTATGGTGAGCTTCACGTGCGATTACTTTTAAGATTTATCAACTTACCGAGACCGGCACCGGTGGTCACAGCCCAACCCAAGAGGAAGGTAGCCAGGAAGGACTGCTGGAGGTTGGCGGGCATGGCGGGCTTGAGCGAGTCGTACATGCCAAAGTAGAGACCGCGGTAGACAATGATACCAACGCACGAGATGTTAAAGCCACGGTAGAGACCGGCGATACCATCCGACTTCAAGGTCTTGCGGTAGACGTCCAGAAGACCGTTGAACTGGCGCTCGCCACCCTTGGCCGCGGACTTGGCGTCGTTGGCGAGACGCGTACGGGCGTAGTCGAGCGAGTAGACAAAGAAGAGCGACGAGGCACCGGCAGCACCACCAGAGGCAAGGTTACCAATGAACCAAGGCCAGTAGCCGTCCTTCTTGTCCTTGCCAAACATGCGCTTGAACTTGTCCTTGAAGGCAAAGTTGAGGGCTTGGGTGGGGAAGTAACGGATGACGTTGGCGGTGTTGCCTCGCCACAGCGACACCACGCCTTCGTCCTTGGCTGTACGCGTAAAGCACTCGCCAATACCCTTGTATGGCGTCGACAGGCGACCCTGCTTGATCATCTCATCCTGATTCTGGATGAGCAGCTTGACACGCTCGATCGGTGCAGCAGCCGTCTTGGACACCGCGGCGGAAACACCGCCCATTAAGAAGTCCTACATATCAAAGGCATGAATACTTTTCTCTTCTCCGCTTGTATTTTCATCAACTTACGACAATGAACTGGTTCTTTGGCTTCTCAGGCATACTGTAGTGTTTAAAGGAGTAGAGAGAGAGTGAGAGAGTGAGAGAAAGGAAAAAAGGGGGGAGGCGAAAAAAAAATGGATTTTTCTTTTTATTTTGCTAGTGTTTTGGTCTCGATTGACGTCTTTCACGCTGAGAATCGGGGAACGTGCAGGTGACGACAGCACCCTTGGTTTCTCTTTCTGATGATAAACACACACAAAACAACGTGCGTATCTCTTGTTATGATGAACTGTTATTCATTAAAGCCACTTTTTATGTGCATGCGATCAACAAACGCGTCAACTCTTTCTTTTCCTTACTTCAACTCATACTTCTTTATGTTCCACAACTTCCGGAAATACTGTAGAGGGCAAGGAACCTTTTCGAACATGCCTTCATGGCTACGTCGGCGGAGAAAATCAACTTCCGAATTGCCCACTCACATGGTCCAATATTTTTGGTTTGCACAACCCCATCACACAGAAAATATATAAAGATGGAAAGAGAGAGTGCTGAAATGCGCGCGTTTTCTTTTATAAAGTGTGTAAGCTTAGAGCTCAACGTGCTTGGGCTCTTCAACAGGAAGCTCGCCCGAGTCGACGATGACGATATCGACTTCGGGCTTATCACGGCGGCTAATCAATTTAGAAGGAGAGGGAGAACGTGTGAGCCCGTGTTGAAATCATGCAAAGATAGAATATAAATATAATATAAAGGAACACTTACGAGGTCTTCGTGCTCTCGATCTTCTTGACGACGTCCATACCCTCAATGACCATACCAAAGACGACGTGACGACCATCGAGCCAGGAGGTCTTGACGGTGGTGATAAAGAACTGGGAGCCATTGGTGTTCTTGCCGGCATTGGCCATGGAAAGCACGCCAGGGCCAGTGTGCTGCAGCTTAAAGTTCTCATCCTCAAATCGGTCAGCTATTGAATATAAACAAACATGAGTATGCACATATATTATATCGTGTAATATCTCTCACTTACTGTCATAGATGGACTTGCCACCGGTACCGTCGCCGTTGGTGAAATCACCACCCTGAATCATAAAGTTCTTGATGACACGATGGAAGGCCGAGCCCTTGTAACCAAAGCCCTTCTCACCGGTAGCCAGCGCTCTAAAGTTCTCCACCGTCTTGGGCACAGTCTGCAGTAAATAGAGTATAAGTATCAATTCTAAAAATCCTATTCATGTCTCTTTCATACCTTGCCGTACAGACCAATCACGATGCGACCGAGATCCTCATCACCTTGCTTGATATCAAAGTAGACTAAAACCAAAACACGTCAATGGCACGATCGCAAACTAATTAATATATTTAGTACCTTTGTTGGTGACCAATGGACCCTTCTTGGCAAAGACGGTGACGGTCGAGAACAGGACGAGCAAAGTCGCCAGCAAAAGCGTAGCACTGAACTTCATGATGAAGAAAGAGAAGTACAGAAAAAGAACGAGTGGAGTCCTTTACCTTATGGGTCTGTGTTTCCTGCTGAGTTTGGATGTCAATTCCTATTTAAACAAACTCCAAGAAGATTGTAGCCAGCCAATCCAAGCCAGACGCGTGTTTGTATCCACGGCATGAATTTTAAATGGATGAATGGATGATGGATGTATTATTAGCCAGCATGGTATGTGATGGCTCATTATTATAAAGAAGAGTGAAAGAAAGAATATTCGAATATATGTACAAATAGAATTAAATAAGAAAGGTGAGGAGATATTATGTCAAGTCTTCTAATCCAGAGGAACGGATGAGGCCCTTGAGAAGTTCGAGGTTGGGTCGGGAAGTAACATGTCTGAGGTCGGGCTTCGTATCATCGTCAAAATCCACTTCAGGAGTGTATGGTTTCCGGAGGAGACGGTGGCGATACAGGCCGGCAATTTCAGGCGAAACGCGAACATTAGCATCACCGGTCATCTCGGATCGCTTCTTGCTCATGACACCCAGGACTTCCTCGTCTTCCGTTGTGTACGTGGAGGTAGACATGTCGCTCGCCCGCCGAGAATCGAGACGGAGCGCATGGAGGAGGTCTTCCGAAGTGCGCGGGGTGGGTCGCATGGCATGAATCGTGCCCTGCGCCTGTTCGAGCATTTCGACGTACTCGCGCATGCGTTCTGAAACATCCGTGACACTTCCATCGTGCTTCTTTTGATGGGATGCAAGCGAGGCAAGACGGTCCTGCATCTGATTGTTCTGATTTGCAATCTAAGTCACTCGTTAGACTCCTGATACACGAACCTCGAACGCATTGACTTACGGAAGCGAGATCGGAATACATGCTGCGAATGATATGGGTAGTGTGCGTGTCGGTTTCCTTGTGTGTTTGGAGGGCGTTCTCGAGCAATACCTGCAAGTCGACATGGGCTTCTTGGGTCTCGGTCAAATCGTGCTCTATCTCGGCTATTTGACGTGTTAGTTGTATTTAGTTTGAGGAGCGAGAATATACCTAGTTTCTCAGTATACGTACACACGCGATCCTTGGAATCTTTCTATTTATATATGCAAAAACATGAGCATGAGTAGCAAACGTCGAGTGATGGGACATACGATATCAACCGCCATACCGTCCATTTGGCGGGCAAGCTCGTTCATTTCGGCCCGAAACCGTAATAGCTCCTTTTTCGCCTCGTCAATCTCCCGGGTCAGCTTGGCTTGTTCTTCGCTGTCCAAAGCTTTACGAGGACGGCCAAGTGGCGCCGACTGGGACCCTAAAGGCTTTTAAACTTCTGTTATCATTCCTGCTGTTATAGAACAAAAAGGTCGCACCTTGACTTGACCATGACCCTCATTCGGTAGCTCGTCTGTAGGTTTATCCGTCGTAGAATGACTATGGCTGCTGGTGTTTTTTGCTGTTATACTTGTAGTGCTGCTGGCAATCACTGTTTGAAAGGGTAAGAACAAGTTGTTTTTTTGAACTCATCTACGTACCTGGGTCTTGGCTCTTTACTATGTCGGTCCGAGAATGTTCCTATGGAGGGAATAAATACGAAGGGTACTAATCGAGAAATGACAACATACAGCAGACTCCTCGGGAGAGTTCATTTAACACTGCATCAACGCAGAGAAAAGAACTGTCCAACTCGATACTCTCGGTCCTCTGAAACGGTTCGGCTCGATTTTGTCTGCACGTGACGGTTTCACGACAGCACACCAATCATCATTATAATATAAGGCCATGCTACTCTACAACCGCAAGCGATGCTCTTTTCAACTACTTACAATGTAAGGGAGCTTTTTGCTTATTTCTGCTTATACGGAGTACAAGGGTATAATAAGTTATACAATTGATACGCGTGCCAATATGCTAATAACGTAGCGCATCTTCAGCTATCACCGCGCAAAAATCATCCCGAAGATGAAAGACATCTCTTTTATATACCGATATGTCAGGTATTTCCGTAGGAATCCATTGATTTTTCGATAAAGTTAAAGGATTGAACGAATACCGTCTTACACGGTACGTAGCTTCAATGTCAGGATTATCGCTGGGAAATTATAATGCATGACATTGACGGGATATAACTACGCCTACGAAGAAAGTAATCGGGAAAGTATAGCACATTTGTATAGAAATTTATGTCTAGACATTCACCACGCTCATAAATAATCAAGGCGTCATGATAAAACAGGAGAAGGAAGAAGTTCAAATCGCTCCATAAAAAGTTAGTGAGTGCGAAATATGTACTTTTATTCACGATGGCTACTTCACATGCCAGGAATTGTAACGTTTGGAAACTGGCGTCTGTTTAAGGATTCAATGCCTTGGAGCTCTGCAATATTGTCCTTCTTGGATGATACTTCATGACCTTCACCGGACGTAGAAGCCGAGGAATGGCCGAGAGCAGACAAAACCAGAGTAACCAGCAGGAGAGAAATAACGGTAAAACGCATCTTGTCACTTGTAATGCCTTGAGTGGATGAGCAAAGGAGCAGTAAAAAAAATTATGGAGTTTTGTTGCTAATGAGTGTGAGCTGACAGGTAATGCGCAACGTTGTCTCTAGTAGATGACTTATTTATACTTTTGCTCTTGATATCATGGCCGTATTGGCGTTAAATTTTATGCATGAAGAGGAGATCTAGTTTATTCTGCTGTTTACGCCGACTCTAAACGCGGCAAAGGGTGTATGTCACCGTATCATACTCAAGTCTCCGATATCCAGCCATACGTAAAGGACGCCTTGAGTCGAGGAGAAAAAGACTGAACGCGCCAGAGCTCGATTTAAGGCTGATAGCGGGACTTACTATGCGGTAGCAGCTAATATACAGAAGCACTGTGGTCAGCAGCAAAATTACTGTACATCAGACGCATGTAGGTCATATTTATACACGTCAATAGAATGATGACTGGTGACTTTAAACAAGGGATCGGACGCGAACACATATATGCATGGACGGCGTTCGACGGCGGGTCGAATAATAAAGAGCAGAAACCAGGTGCTGCTCTGCACTTCTTGTGAGCAGGGAAACTGTTCCCGCTTTGTATATCACCCCTGCGTTCGTGGAACGATCATCTCCACGGGCCTCCTTTTTGTTTTAAAGGAGTCTTTTCAGAGACCATTAGAAGGCCCATACAACGAGCTACAGCTAAATTTGAGCTTATATAATCATGAACTGTCGATCGGGGAGAGCGTGCTGTAAGATAACACGTTAAGGTCTTTGTTATATGATGATACATATATTTCATTGTCGTATAGTGGTCGAGCCATGAATATACTCTAAAAGACTAATATATATAGCGATACGTAAAAGCTGTGGATTTGTTTTGTTGCACACTTATTATTATGTATGTCACTATTGCAAATTCCATACCGAGCAAGCTTACCTAGAAAGCGACTCTTACTGCCCTTCAAAGGTGGCCACCGTTTAATTCAACTTGGTGAACAGATGGTATACTCTAAAGGTTTACTTTCATCGCCACGCACTTTGCCTGAAAATCATAGTATGTATGCACATATGCATCCTTCGCTGATAATGTATGAACACATGCAACACTAACAAAAGCTGCACATCTATGAAAAGCCCTTGATTTATTCAACTTGCTGAACTTTATAACGTCGCAGGTCATTTACAAGTCCCCAAGATCCCATATCGGAAGTGTTCGTCGTACAGAACGACAGGTAACGATAATAAACGATCAGCACCTTTTTTCAGCTATGCCCTAAAGGCGCGCGTCATAATATCTGTAGTGGCAGAGCCCGTGGAGTGTGGTTTAATTGCGTCGCTTCACTTGGGACGGCACAATCGACAGTGCTGATGGTATCGGGCGGCTGATTTCAGGTTCACGAGCATCGTAGGTCATGAGTCCTTTTCTCGAGATCATCTCACCAACGTCCTTCATGTTCATGCGCAAGTCTAAGCTGTAATAATCCTTAATGATAAGAATTAGGTCGATATGAGAAGACCATGTTGTATCGGTGTAGATTTAGCGCAACCACGTGACCAGGTCGTAGTGAAATAGCTGCATTGTCGAGCTTTTGGCTCAAATAGTCGACACAAGAGGTCACAGATAGTTTAGTGCGTCGACATAGCTTTCATAGCTTTCCTTGAAGCTGATGTGTCTTATCTCACGATGATGGAAAGAAGTATACGGAAATGAGCGCTACATTTCTTATATAAAGAGGAGGATGCGCTGAATTTTTAAGTACATGATACAATGCCTGAGCGACATGTTGATCATCTCTACTATCACTCAAGGATAAGCGAGTTAATTAAAGTATTTGACCTGTCAAGTTTCGATTGCGGGGGTTCGGGACGTTACTGTATACGTTGACGCTCATAAATAGAAGAGGAATAGTCTCTACGTATAGCAGTTTGAGAATCGGTGCGATTGAGGAGAAAACAAAGAGATGAAGTGTTCCTGTTAAAGTTTACTATTTATAAGTGTTAAGTAGCCGATCGATGGAGAAAGAAAAAGAAAGAAAAAAAGAGTGGTAAGCATGCATATATGAGAGAAGAGATGCAGATGGTATTTGATTGTGTGTAAGTATGCAGAGAGAAAGTAAAAGGAAGGATAGAAGTAAATAAAGGGC
The DNA here is from genome assembly GCA_013461545.1 of Syncephalastrum contaminatum. NCBI lineage: Eukaryota > Fungi > Mucoromycota > Mucoromycetes > Mucorales > Syncephalastraceae > Syncephalastrum > Syncephalastrum contaminatum. The sequence continues at coordinate 333,119 of VAFG01000192.1, forward strand.
GAGGAAAGCCGGAGGACGGCTCAAAGAATGATGCAGCATTTGCACCTTGTAGCAGATTCAACACCCTTGCTGTCTATTGAAAAAAAAGTGGGTATATATGAGTAATCATGGAACGAGATACAAGAATAAAAAAACCATACCATCGGATTGTTTGGATTGTTGTTGGTCGCGAATGAGTAGGTGAGCTGTGGATGATTGACCACCAAGTAAGCCTTTGTCTACGTTAATATGCATGAACAATTAGCCATTAGATACATACATTAGATAAAAATGATCATTTCCGTCTCTTTCCAATTTCTTACCATTTAAGGATGCATCATTCCCCAAGAATTTGCCAAGATAAAGCAATTCGAGGTGTGCGACTGATTCAGGTGCGGGTCGAATCTGGGTCCATTCTACAGAGCAAGACAAGAGTTCAAACGATCATTCATATCATATAATCCTGTAGACTGTGAAAATAGATGACAGATAGGCGATAGATACCTTGGGGCCAATGGGACATGATATACTTTTTGACTTGAATGACAGGCGTTGCCGGGTCAAAGTCTTCTGTATGTCGGAGGCCGGATATCAAGAGAAAAGTGAGGCGCACTTTGTCCCGTGGCACCTTGACGTCGTCGTTGTCGTCGTCGTCTTCAGACTCAAAGTTTTCTTCATGGGATGGTAAATGAATGTCGCTTGTATCACTCGGAGGAGCTGCAGAAGAACTTGAACGAACGGCTATAGCCGAGCCATTGTCTGTCGTCGTCGGAAGAGTGGAATGTTCAACGGAAGACGAAATCGAAAGCGGCATGGACGACGACACCGTTGTCGCCGTTATGCGTGGATCGTGCGAAATTTCAGTCATGTGAACAGCTGACTTGTCCGTGTCATGGCCATTGCTCGTCATTGGCATGAGTTATCTGTGTAGAAGTGAGAAGTAGAAGAAGGCTGTGGACCGAGAAGAGAAAGAAAGAGGTGGAGTTTATTCTGCATATTGCACTTGCTCAAATTATCACGGAAGATTGTTCTGGGGCCCATTATCCAACACGCCTTATTCAGCAAATTCATCACGAGCTCTTGATATATTAAATTTTTCTGTGTTAATGGGAACCACCTCACTTTACCAATAACATCCCAAGCCGTTATTCGTATAGAGCGCGCCGAAGCAATGATGAAAAGGGCGCAAGCACTTGAAGCGTTTGTCGAACATGGATCCTGAAAGTGTCCACGGGGAAACGTTCACTCGAGGCCAAATGCCGAAAAAGAATCGACTGCTATTTGCTGTGGTAGCGGACCACAGTTCACAATGGAGCTTTATTATCAGCTGGACTCAGACACCGCCTTCATAAACTCGCAACATCTCATTATTTCGCGCCATTGTCATCTGTAAAGCTCGTCGATAACCATTAGAGAAATACATGACACAGAGAAAAAGACGGGTGAATACGGCTGATGCCATATACAAATAAGGAAAATAGAAGCAGTACTCACTGTGGTCGTCGTCGAGCGAGAGCCAACTGATAGTCTAAAAGCGTTTTACGATACCGATATGTATTCTTATTACAGATTAATGCTGACGACGAAAGAAAAAAGGCTATAGCTATATGCCAGATCAGATCAGGAATTGGCTAGCCGCCACAACCTCCTTGCCGATGTCTACTCACAATTGTGAGTAGGCGAGTGTATGTATGTGTTACAGGAACAAGAAGCAAGAATAATAGGACATGGAATACAAGTTATATTAAAGGCAACACCATATTTGCAATTGCTCTGGACGGGTCGAGCAATATTATCGGCAGCTACTTATCTGATAAGCAGCGCAAAATAAAGACCAACAGAAATCTCATCCCTACCGCCGCAGAGAGCGACCATCTCATCACACAACCAACGTGGCGGATACATTGCGGAACGACGGGATGCACGGCCTGCACACGGGGTGCTGACAGTCGTTTTCCCTTAATGTGTCATTGAATTTTAAAGCCGGATTCCGGCTGGCACTCGGAGCAGCGCGCACGCTTCCAATGAATGAGCTCGTCTGGGCCGCACCTAAAATAGACGGGCAAAAATTGATATACAGTAGGTAGTACAAATATGTCGATCTGCGTAAGCAAGTGGCCATAGGGACATGTTGTATAAGGGCTCGTGTAGCAGAAGGCTGAATGTCCAGAATGCGGAGATCAGTTTGTCACGTCAAAGCATGGCAAGCATACAAATTCCTTTTTTATACTGTATTCAAAAATCAGTCTGAACACGCATCATATCTTATAATGCTATATTATGCTTTTTAAATAGTTCAGTTGCATTTCGTGTCAACACCTCGGAGCTGATACGATGGCCGTTGGGATGATGAGCAATGAAGTCATCGAGTTGCTTGCCAAAATCGATAGACGAGGCCGGGGGCGCGTACGGGAAGTCGGAGCCAAAGAGCAGACGCTTCTCGGCACCAAACGCGAGGAGCGCCTCGAGTTGCGGCGTGGATGTAGAAAGAGCCACATCCATATAAAACTTGTGTAGACCTTGCTCGAATTCATTGAGGGTGACAGCCGCAGTCAGGTGCATGTCCCGGAAAAGGGTGACCACCCGTGACGCGACGTACGGCAAAGATCCGCCGCCGTGTGACAGGATAATGTCCAGGTCTGGATTATCCCTGACACGGCCTTTGAGCAGAATATCTACCGCTGTACGCGTCGTGTTGTGTGGATAATCAATCAGTGGGCTGGGAAGGTTGTCAGCAATGAACTGCGGTTTCAAGGTAGTCGCCGAGGGATGGATAAACACGACCGCCTTGTGTTCGTTCAGCTTGGCCCAGATCGGTTTAAACAGATCATCGCCTAGCAACCGATCCTGATAGGCGGTCATGATTACCACACCAACCGCCTCGGTTTGTCCAAAGATGTAATCGATTTCGTCGAGGGTGCCTTGCACGTCTGTCCAATCCGGCGTGGATGCGAAATACTTGAACCGAGGCTCACGCTTCACAATCGCGCCCACTTCCTCGTTGATCTTGCGTGCAAGTTTTCGGCTCCCGTCGGGTCCGTTTCCTGCGATGGCCGGGCCGGGCGCAGTCACCGACAACACGGCCTGCTTGGTGCGTAGCTTGTCCATCAAGCCGAGGCAGCCGTCTTCTGTCCAGGCTGGCATGGGATACCCGGACGGATCACCTCCAGATGCCTTCACAGCTGCTTCATAGGTGGGTGTGATAACATGAATATGTGTGTCAATAAACGTGCCCGTCATTTTCTTGTTGAGACCTTACGAAGAAGTAGTGTGTCTCTTTTATTTGTTCAACGATTGTATGCGGCGGAACTATTATTATTATGACGAAACAAAATATTCAAGCGGCGGACCTTTAAGCCATTTAGACGGGGGAACCATTTTACGCATCGCAGACATGCGAGACCCATCCCTTGCGAAATAGCCATCCTGTATGAGGATCAGCAGCTAATGTGAGCTTAACCAAGACTGTCAAAGCAGCCTATATTAGGCAAGTTAGTGTACGTGCAAATGTTCGGCGCACGGAGGCTTTAACTTGATGAACTGGTCATGCTCTGCCGCCTCGGACGACGGCAAAAATTTGCCGATGTCCGTACTAATACTGTAGATTTCATTTGTGGGGCAAATCATCATAAAATTTTTGGATACATGAGTATCAAATCAATACCAAGTTGTCGCATGCATATGTAGAGTCGATGTGCATCCATCTGCGTCATTTCTGCACGTCTAATTTAGATATATGGAGGACAGAAAAAGACCTCTGCATTAAGCTGTCTCATGCGTGTACAGGCGATGTTTAACAATACAGAACATAGTTGATTTAGTGAATCTAAGTACCTTCAAACCACCTATAATTCGCGCTGGTACTTGATCAATACTGGTAAAATAGAGAAGAAAGTCATACCCAGAAAACAATACTTGCAGGCCGATTGTGCTGCGGTGACACAGATTATGCGGATGGAGTGGTTGCAAAAATAAATAGAAAAAATTGCTGATGCTGCGGTTGGGTTGGTCTGTGCTTCTTCCTTTTTTTTTTAACCTTTCAAGCCTAATGACGGATAATTGCATTCCAGGTTCGGCCTCGAAGCAAACGTCGACAGCGACAAATTTTTTTTATCTTGATAAGGATAAACCTGATCGGACATCGAGTGGACCATCGGATGGAGTGATTCATAGAAGTAAGTGTAATGCCATTGCTGACAGGTCAGTCAATGCCCTTGACTCAACTGGTCGAATCACCAGCGACAGAAACCAGAACCAAAAGAGGATTTCAAGCGGAGGATGCGCTTCATCACCTTCATGGTGGACCGTCGATCCAGGTACGCACGCGTTCATTTCTTAAACCAACGTTTTTTATACTTTTCTTCTTTCTTCATAGCACCAGCGCCCGAAACGCGTATTAACTCAGAAAAACATGCAATCATTCATGGGCGACCTCTTTATGTCCCCAGAACCTGCTATGGCTTTGGATGTGGAGCCAGGCCCATCTGTTTTGAGCACTCGACCTTCATACGCATCCCTGCCGTCTGCGGTTCAACAGGACGCAATTATCGAGCAGTCTACTTCCCTTCCATTTGCACCCGAAGATGCTGTCACACCAGTTCCCGTCGACTCTCCCCATAGATCATTCGATATAATCGTCATTTCAGACGACGAGGAACCCTCCGAGGTCATTTCTCCTGAACCTTCATTTTCCGTGTCTGGTTCCTCCGTTCACATCCACCCGGTGCCACCCTTTTTCCCTCCCTCACATCGACCAAGACATGTATTCGAGCCGGTCCTGCCACAAATAAATTTAGCAAGCCTTTCTGAAAAAGGACCCAGGCGTAAGTCCTGTCTAATTACCACGACAGAGTACTCAGTCGTTTCTCTAGGTCAAACAAGGGCACTTTTCCGTTACTTCTTCGAATTGAAAATGATGCATCTTCAGCATCATTTCGATGAGATTATTTTCACCGATGGCTCCTTCGGTGACGAACGAGGTGGTGGCGTCGGTGTATTCTTTGGTGAGAATGATCCGAGGAACCGAGGTGTGCCGTTGGACAAAGCGGATGTCGTAACAAGCTTCGATTGCGAGTTGATCGTAAGTGTTATATCTGATCCCATTCTGCCTGTCTACTCACTTATTTATCTACATAAGGCTGTCATATGTGCCCTACAGCTGTGCGATGAGGATGCGATCGTGATGATTTGCTGCGACAATATGGAAGTCGTGAGAGGAAGTGGCAAGAACTCAAGTAAGAACAGGTATCGCGGGATGCTTGACAGTTTGATCGCGTGGCGTTCTGGCCCAACCACGCTGGTAGGTGATTCTTGTATTAGACCATGTCCTCATATGCTCTCCTGCTCTAGATTCTCGTACCAGGGCACTCAGATGTATATGGCAATGTGCAAGCTGATGCCCTGGCCGGCAACGCGATGAACGCAAAAAGAAAGCTGAAATGCGACCGAAACTCACTCTCGATACCCGACTTTACGGCGTTATGTATTTAATACGTTTCTCCTTGTCTCAAGACTTCTGTGTATACCAAAAACCTACTTTGCATATATGACTCATGTATTTTTCATACTAAATACGTTCTCGGAATGCTATTCTGACGCGCATACCGCTGTGTCTATTTCCATGCTGTTATGTCTCCTTCCTTTTTCACTGCATCAGGTAAAACTGCAGTAATAGTGCCCACTATAATGTCCTGTAAGCCATGCATCATGCACTTCTACATATTTTAATAAAAATTACGCACTGAGCTTTTCCTCACGGAGAAGAGAGCCCTGAAGCAACATCCGAGAGATAACCATCCATCTTACCTTGAATCTTCGCAACACCTCCGTCTAATTCTCGCTCCCATCGGTAAGCCTTCGTAAACAAGGCACCATACCTCTCCGGCCGAATAGCGGATAACATGATTCGGAGCTCTCTTTCGTAACGCTGCAAGATTCTAAAGGCATTGCGGAATGACTTGTGGAAGCGAGATTATCTATCGATGCATCAGGAGCTGATAATGCTGTGACTCGTCAATAGAGCCTTACGCTTATTGTTTTCCTCGCTTTAGCGTGTAAAAACTTAGGTTCAGAAAAACTGAGTACCTACCAATCCACAGTCATTAAATACAATGCATAGTACAAATCGATCAGCTCCTTCTTGTGGTGAGTGGATTTTTTGTCTTTGCTTTGCCGACATATCAAATTAGTAGAAGCGCCATCACCCACCGGAGATCCACCTGGAACGCCTTTCACGAAACGTCATTGCTGTATGACTACCTATTCTGGCTAGCTCTCGGGGCCGTCGTTGCGAGGGAATAGAGAAGTCGTGCTGAAAGTGAAGACGCTCAGCCACGGCTATCAGTTGCGATCAAAAGCTGACTTGTTGACTGTGTCATTGTTCCTTTTTCTCATCGCCCCATGGCAGGCAACTTTTCCTGTGTATGCCACCTGACGTTGAATATACCTGCTGACGACAGTCAGGAAGAAAAGACGACAGCAGAAGCGAAAGGGCGAAGAGACCGCCGCTAAAAGGGAAATTAAAAAAACTCAAAGTATTGCGATGCAAGAGGAAAAGAACCAGAAAGAAAAGGAAAAGAATAAGGACAAGGAGAGGAAAAAAGAATAAGTCCAAAAACAAAAAGCGAAGAGGGAAAGAACCTGCATCTTCAATTTGCCTTCATGTGGAAGACTTTCAAATGGGTTCTGACAGCGCCCTGCGACCACCCACTAAATTGAAATCCCAATTCAACCTCGGTTCAACCAGATTCAACCCAGGTTCAACCACTGCGTTCAACCACTGCGTTCAACCAAATTCAACTGGGTTCAACCAGATTCAACCAGATTCAACTGGGTTCAACCAGGTTCAACCGGGTTCAACCAAATTCAACCACTGCGTTCAACCACTGCGTTCAACCACTGCGTTCAACTGGGTTCAACTGGGTTCAACCAAATTCAACCAAATTCAACCAAATTCAACCAGGTTCAACCTGGTTCAACCCAAAAATCACTCGGTTCAACCCAAATTCACTCGGTTCAAACCAGTTTAACTCGGTTCAAGGACGACCGCTTGGTTAATCTCGATGATGACGAAACCGTACTTTCGGCGAGGAAGAGCTTGTGAACGTGATGCACTGGCACTCAATCAGTGACAGCAATACGGATTGCTATAGGTACAGTGGCCCACTGCTGGCCGTATTCAAGGATTTGTTGTGTCGCAGGTTCTTGCTGCAAGCCTTTCAATGGCGATTCAGGAGTGCCCAGTCGGCCTCTGCGCGGTGCTATTATGGGCTTGCCAAAACAATCTTGGCAGCTCATTGTGATTACGGGCAGGCTGGAAGATCCTTTTAGTCTTGCTTAAAGATAAGAAAGCCAAGGGTAGATGCTGGTATAACACGTGAAACGCGAAGGCTGACATTTTATTACAAGCGTGGTGAGCATATGGATGCAAAACTCTCGCATTTAATTTGTATCGTCGAAGCGAAAGTTATTTCAGCTGTAGGTCGAAAGAGGAGGAGGCGAGATGGTGACGCCGTGTGGAGGTGCAATAATTATGCAGCTCTAAGTATCATATCTATGCCGAGGGCACGATATATCATCTACTACCTACCCACGCTGTCAAGCGCTATTTCGCTACTGCTTGGATTAAGAAGAAAAGGGAAAATCTTCACCTTTCGTTTGAGAAGATGCCTACATGCAGTTGACTCCTTTGGGCAATAAAGGAGATGGTGCTGTGGTAATGTATTTATTCGCAAATGAACCCATGGATCGAGGTTCGTCCTTGGAAAGAGCGACTGTGGCGCCAAGCTTAGATTTGTAAGCTTAGGTATATACAATCGCACTTTGCCCCTCCATTCACTTATTTACACTGTGCCACTCAGTTGCGCGACGAGAACACGTCATGGTGATTCGCTCCCACTATGCTGAAGTCGTGAAAGGGTATGAGCACCACTCCAACAAGAACGAGAACCATGTGATGCTCGATAGCTTGATCGCATCGCATCCTAATCTAATCATGCTAATAGGGGATCTTCTTCTGTTCTAACTTCTTGTCCCAGGGTATTTAGGGGTGCTTGGTAACGAGGAAGCCGCATGGCGATGTCCACATACGCACTCACACATATCAAGCTAATGTTCGCCCACTTCCCCTCAACGACAGCCGACTTCACGACCGTGTGCGTTTCATCGCTTTCTCTGTATCTGTGGATCTTCATCTATTGTGGAGCCCTACTTGCGCATATATGATCCCATCCTTTTTCAATCATGCATCTCGTTTGACATGTATTGTAATTTTTTGTCATCCTCGTTCCTTTTGCTGATCATGTTCGCCAGGTCCACAAGTTGGCTGTTCAAGGCCCGGTTGCCAATGATGGCAACTTCGTTCCCATCGCCGAAGATACCCACCGCAGTATGCAATATTGTTGCGACTTTGGTGTTCTTCGCGAGAGCAACGATCGGGTCGAGGTCCTCTCGTCGAAGGGCAGCAAGGCGACCATGACGCAGGACTTCTGTGGCGATTGCTCGGACAACCATGGAGCCAATTTTGTCTCGCGAAATGTTGGCCTGAGAAATGCCTACAAAGATATACTGTAAGCCATGTATCATACACTTCTTTCTGTTTTCTACACGTACCGAGCTTTCCCTCACGGTGAAAAGGGTCCTAAAAGGACATCCGGGAGATAACCATAGCTTGGTCTTGACAGCAACGTGATCTCTTTCTCACTCCATCGATGGGCCTCCGTAAAACGAGGGCATTTTTCTGCCGGTCAGTAGGGGACTGTAAATTTGATAAATAACGCAATGAGAAAAAGGGCCATAAAAGGTCAAGAAGAAGAAAAAAGTAGTAAAGGAAACGATGGAACGGATTCAAAATGTTGTACTAAAGCTACTTGTGTTCTTTCTTCCACCCTTTATATATACTTCTTGAATCTCACTTACAATGTCGTGATCGGATTAATTGGTTGTATACGAGCCGACCGGTATAGGATGCGTAATACTGATAATTTGGATCAGTATGTCGGATAAATGTGATTGAATACGAAGGGAGAGGAACATACTAATTCAGGTACCCTGCCCTGGTGTTACTACTATAGCAAGACCACAGTATCCGTTAAACGGCGCTTGCTGTCAGAATGTAGTCGTTGCACCAAACTAGAGGCTGAAGGTCGCACTTCCAGTCTATGCTGAGGTTCATCGGGAGGCTCCAGTTACACTAGTGTCGTCTCGCCTTACGCCGACAACACCGTCATCTAGTAAGTCCCCTCAAGGCACCATCGATATGTTCATCTTGCATAGGCATGTGCGCGTTCTTCTCTGCCGGCTCAGACTCGCCGCACAATGGTGCCGTTGTGACCCACAGTGAACTACAAAAGGGTATTACCGCCACCGCGCGAATATTGCTTGTCAAAAAAAGTGCGCTATTCAATAGGGAGCAAAGGGCTTCATGTGAGCCATTAGTATAGCCGCCGAAATATTTCATTGTCTTCGTGATCCTTTGATTGAGGAGGACCTAGTTGTTATGCGCCTGCCACTAGAGAAAAGGAAAGGAATCAATACGCTTTCTTTATGCATACTTGTAAACTAACCTGCCGAAGGCATGGTCAGTGAAGAAAAGTATGTCTTTGTTGCCAATGCATAGGGTGCTTATGATGAAGTGCAAGCGAAACTCCCCGCCAGGAAGTGTGATAAACATATAGACAGTATGGTACTTTGGACAGGCTCACGCTTCTTGACATCCCTGACCGAAGCGTTCAATGATCTGTGGCATCGGTGGATAGTTAGCACAGCATGCAGGTTGGTGGTTTACTGTTGACTGCTGACATCAAAAGGACGGGGATAAATGCAATGTGGGGGAGGGAGGATCAAAGCGTACGAGAAGCTGATACCTTGACATAATAATTCAACATTACGTCAGAGATATGACACCGGAGTAATGTGCTCACCAGATTCTTGAGTTTCATCGACAGCCTTGAGTTCTTTACACATCAGCTATAATAGGTGATTCGTGTTGTAAAGCTCGACGTGCCGCGGTCCCCATGTAAAAGTCTTATCGACGGCACTACGCGTTGTTTAATTGTTGCCATAGGGGTCTTGCAAGAGAGCAGTTATACGATCGGGGGCCAGATATGCGAATGCTTGTGTTGCCAAAGTGCACCGCTAAGCACCTTGAATGTTGTCGCCCGTTGTTGGGAGACCTGGGCTACTTGCTTGACCAGACTGCAGCATGAAGGCAGCGCTCTTGAAAGGCGCTCTGTATTAGCTTATACACGATATAACATGCATTACTTTCTGCTATATGCTTGAAGCTCTTATAAAAGACGATTAAAGAAAAGAAAAGGAAAAGCAGAAGTTTGAATTGGATTAAGAAAGCGTGGCGCGAGAAAAAGGGGGTTTGAAATTCAACAACAATGAAATGCTTATAGTGAATATAGTAATTAACGTATAATTTGCGTATCAAGAACTCTGAAAGTTTCACAAAAAGATGGATGAAAAGCGCTACGTTATATGTATGAGTTTACTACATACAGTTTTGAAAGATAAAAAGCGATCCTGTCCCCTTCAGTATACGAATGACGCGAAAGAACGTCTACGCATGATGTAGTCCACTCAAATTACACGTACATTGACCAATATACTTTAACCTTTGACTATGAGATTTCATCCACTTCACAACGGACCATATGGACCATCTCAAGAGTACATGTAGGCTCCCGCAATTATCAATGGTGTTGACAAAAAATACAGACATACACTGTCCAATACCAGTTTGTCGCACAATTCTGTGCAAAGGTATAACCGGCGTAATTCAAAAATGCGATTTTTCTAGCAGAAAGCCTGTCCATTAGCAAAGGACCTCTAAAATAGAGACAGACTTTGCAGATCCACGCATTAAAAGCAATATTTTAATTGGATCACATAGTGCGATGCAGCCACTTTGAAGATCAAGTAACCCTAGTCGGTTTCAATGCAGTAAATGAGTAATCCATCGTTTTTACCTGTAACTGGCATGTGAACACAGTCTTTGTGGTGAGAGTGAAAGTAAGGCTTCTTTCCAAAATCGGTGATTTGTAGTTTAGCGTTTATCAATGCTATATGGGTCTACTTTCTGTGAGGAGATCTACAGAGGGATTTATATGTCCTGTTTGTGACCAAGCTATGATTACAACAGCAGGGTTTCAGCGTCATTTTGAATGGACATGATGTATCCATAAGCATTCTAAAGAACTATCGCTCACACGGTGGCCGCGGCGTTGGACATTGATTATGTGTATCCTCGTATTTCTCAGCAACAACAGCATGGGCTGGAAGCTGGGTTGCCTCACCGGCCTGCGCCGGTTTGGTTGGAGCATCCGCCATGCCGCCCTAAACAGCGTGTCATGTAACAAAGGCGTACCAGCCGCATTTGACGCCGGACCAGGCCACAGGCGGGTATCTGAATATGTCAAGTAGAGTTTATAAAGCGGAGGAATGCGTACCATCGACGGACACTATTGTCGAGCGACATGTGGCCTTCGCGACGCGCTTGGATAACTAGCCTCAAATGCAGCACCAAAAAGATACCAAGAAGAAACAGCTGATACACGCTGGCTCGTTTGACATGAATGAAAATGTCTGAAGACGTGGGGGCCGAAGCGGGAGAATACATAGAGAATCAGAATTTCAAGCAGACGCTGCCATTTTTACGGTTACAGAGTACAGAGGACACGGCTCGGATACAAACAGCGTGGATAAATCAATGCTCGATAAGTCATCACCCTCGGGGTGACGCGACGTACGGCAAAGAGTCCGCCGCCATGCGACAAGATAATACCCAAGTTCAGATGATCCTTAAAAAAAGCCTGTCCATCGTCATACGGCGGTAGTGTGCAGGTATCATTAGATGGACTGAAAATGGTTTCAACAATGAACTGCGGTTTCAAGGTACTCTCCGAGGGATGGATAAGCACGAATGCGTTGTGTTCGTTCAATTCGGCCCAGAGCGGCTTGAGTAGGTCGTCGCCGACCAACCATACTGTGGTCTCGCTATGTTCAAAAACGTAACGAATTTCGTTCAGTGCGCCTGCACATCTGTCCAATCCGGGTGTGGAGGCAAGATACGTCATCCAAGATTCGCTTCCCATCAGATCCGCTCCCCGCGACGGCCGGAACGGGCGCGGTCACTGACAACACAGCCCATCTGATGCATAGCTTGTCATCAATATAGGACAGTCGTTTTCCGTCGAGGCTGACATGGGATACCCGGACGGGTCACCTCCCGATGCCTTCACGGCTGCTTTATAGGTGATGCGATTACGTGGATATATATTTTAAAGATATACTGTTCATTTCTCTTGCTGAGACGACGCGGAGAAGTAAGTTGCCTCTTTCAATTGTTCGGCGGTGTAAGCAGTGAAACTCTTTCCCGTTTCAAACGGCGGGTCATACAACCATTGTGTGACAAAGATCATGCGGACAAAGGGTTGAAAAAAATAATTTTTTGTTCATGAGACTGTGTTGATCAATACTTCTCTTCTTTCTTTCTTGTCTCGAGTAGAACATCAAAGACGGTATGTGGACTGTCGAATGCAGCGGATTGGAAAAGTACTTGTGAGCCTATTGACAAGTCCTCAAACAGCTTCAACTCACTAGGTTGCAGGTCTGGTCGTCGAGGGCGCATCCAGCCAAGGGACCACAAACCGCTCACCCATGCAGCGAGTAGCGCCTTAGCAGCTGACAGGTCAACGAAAAGTGACACACCATGACTGCAACGTGGATGGGTTCCCATCGGAGAGTGCGGGGACGTTCAACATTGGTAAGAGTTCTTGAATGCAATGCGATGTCTCAGTAATCGTTTTGTTGTAGCAAGTCTACAAAGAGACTTCCTGCCACTTGCCATGTGAAACTGATATACGAGCATGTCAGCGCTCTCAGTCGGGATTGGCTGGGATACCCTCAGATGCGGTGCTGTGGTTCGCAAATACGGGCTGCAACCATTCTGGCGGACGGGTAGACTTTTATCTGAAGCCTTATTATCGTGATCCCTTGCTTGACGCGCATCACGAACTAGAGTCGGCCAGTTTTAGATCGTTCCCCGAGACAGCTGGCATCTATGGGCTCCTAACAATTTTGCTTGACCGACACGCCAGTTGCAAAGGATGCTGATGATGGGAACTCGCGTATACATCTTCCTGATCACATCGAGCATGCAACTTGATACTCGCTCAATGAACCTTTGCCCGACGACGTCCCACATTTCGTCAACCGAAAAGACAAGTGTCTTTGTGGGAAAGCAGTCCATTGATCTCGTTGCGCCCATGTAATAGAACTCGGAGACTGCCGTGTTACAAGTAATGTAATGCCGGCATGCTACCAGTTGCGACAAGTGCGAAGCAAGTTCGATTGTCCATCGACGTATCCAAATGCCGCGCATCGTCGGCCTTGGTCATCGTGCCTCCACTTCCAGCCAGCAGCAGCCTGGGCACTGGCAGCGCAGAGCCATACTTCTCAGACCAGCCTTTCGCAAGATAAGATCGGTTCCATGATGTTCCGAGCCGTCGCCACCGAAGTCCTACAGATGGTCGCCTCACCGTCCTTCGACGGGACGACATCGACCCGAGCATTGCTCTCGCGAAGCACATCAAAGTTGTAACAATCTTGCATACTTTAGTGGGTATCTCCAGCGACGAGGAAGAAATAGCCGTCATAGGAAATCGATTACTGGATAGCCATCCCGTAGCCCTGGCAAACAAAATAAAAATTAAAATAAAATAAAAATTAAAACGATGAAGAAGATGCAGTTAATTCAAATGGGACGTATGAAAGATCTCTTTTTCGCTTTTAACTGTCTTTTGATATGCAACTGACGAATCGGAAGAAGTAAAATGACTTAACATCCAATTGCTGCAGTTAAAAAAGATATAGATACAGTAGTATACACGTACTAAGACCATTCGAGCACGCGACTGGAAAATGGGACATGCATAGGATCATACGCACAAGTACGTATCTGATAAACAATGATGACTCGAGACGTGGGAAAGGAATATGCTGGAATAAGGGCAGAAGCATCGCAACCTCAGAGCAAAATGACAATCATATCTGCAAGGCTTCATCTGTGCATTGATCGACCTACGTATTGTTTGGTGTGCTCTAACGGAAGGAAAAAAAAAAGACGCGGTCGACAACCATGGGTGAGAACGAATGCAGGTTCATTGCAAGAGGATGTATATTACATAAGGCCGCAAGAGAAAGAGAATATGGACAAAAATAAAAAATCTAGATATGGATGTATCTAAGTGTATTTGCTGCAGATTTCACGGAGAGTTCTGGCGCTCTCCTCCAGCTGAGCACGCTCCTCCTTGGCGAGCGGGATATCGTAAATCTGCTCGATGCCATCAAAGCCGATCTTGGCCAGGACGGAGAGGGTAGTACCGAGCGAGTCGACATAGACAGAAAGTGGGCGAACCTGGCGCTTGTTGAGGATGATGGCCTCGCACAGGGAAGCGACGCAGGCGCCGATGCCGTAGTAAGTCGCACCTTTGAGCTTGATGATCTCATAGGCCTTGCCTGCGATTTCCTCGCGCACCTTTTCCTTGTCAAGCTGTTGCACCTCAGGGAACGACAAAAGGGGCTTGCCCGCGACCGTGGCTGATTCCCAGGCAATAAACTGCGAGTCACCATGCTCGCCGAGGACATAGGCGTGGATACTAGGTGCGGAGACTTGGAGCTTGTCGGCGAGGAGGACACGCAGGCGGGACGAGTCCAGAAAAGTACCGGAGCCAAACACCTGGTTAGTGGGTAGGCCGCTGAGCTTGCGCGCGATATGGGTGAGTACATCGACTGGATTGGCCACTATCATCATCTTGGCGTCCTCGCGGATGGGCTGCATGTTGCCAATCACACTCTGCAAGATCTTGTAGTTGCGGTCGATGAGCTAACAATGATAAATAGGTGAGTATACGAGAGTTTGACGTCAAATATGGATCCTACCCCGGTACGCGACTCGCCTGGCTTTTGCTTGGCGCCTGCAGTGATGACAATGATATCGCACTGGCCAGCTTCCTTGCTAGTGCCACCGCGCACCTTGGTGTCACTGACGAGCTGGGCGTCGCTTAAATCAAGCGTCTGGCCACGTACGATCTCGGGCACGACGTCGACGAGCATGATTTCGGACGCAACGTCGCGAAGCATGATAGCATAGGCAATAGTGGCACCGACCGAGCCAGCACCTACAATAGCGACGCGGTTGTTTCCCATGGTAGAATGTAAAGCAAAAAAAAAAAAAAGAAATGAAAGTGAAGTATGCGTATTAAAAAAATTAAACGTTTATA
>VAFG01000192.1:348566-359360 GCA_013461545.1 Syncephalastrum contaminatum
AGCATGGGTTTTACATAAAGGCGTGGATTATTTCCGGCGGCGGAGCCACGCCCGTACAGGGCCCAACACGACGAGCAACTCCCAAGCGTGTGTGACGATCATGTTTACGATAGAATAGGCCCACAGCTGATACCGGAAGGTGCGTGGCAAGACATTGTGGCCCCATGGGTTGTTGTATGGTTCGATGTAAAAGGATGGTGCCGGGTAACCCAGATCTTGGAGCACTTGTGGGTTTCCGCAATTGAGGCGTACAAGGCATCCGAATCGGTTGGGGTCTAACACAAACAATAGGAAAACACGTAAATCAGTCCACTTTTTTTTTCTGGGAAAAAAAAATCATTCTGCTTATTCTTACCAGCCAGTTCCCAGAAGCTAACAATAGTGACAAAGAGGGCCCACAGGAAGAGGAGAAGGTAGTTGCGATACCATGCCTGGCGAAAAGCCGAGCCATAGTTGAAGATCAGCGAGGCATTGACAAACTGGAACAGCGATACGAAGGTCAGGATGTCCGCCTCAAAGCTGTCACCCAGGAGCCACCATTTTGAGGCATCTGTCGCACGTGCGTCCCATTCGCGGCACCGGAAGAAATCGTCCCGCGTGTAGAGCCACACGAATGCACCTGCCAAAAACAGGGCATTGATGAGGAGCTGGCCCAAAACCGAGGCAAGCACTTCGGGCCCCAAGATCTTGGCAGTCGGGCGGCGGTTCGAGAGACGCGGAGCTGCCTTGGCTCGGGTGACGGCAAAGGCGCAAAACACAGTGATAAATGCATCGACGAGGATAAAGTTCCACTGCGAAAACGAGAGAGTGTAATAAAAGGTGCAAAACTTGACGGTCGCCATGGTCTCGCCGTACATGATCAAGTACTTGTAGCTTGCAAACGACGTTGCGAGCGCAGCGCGGCCCTCGCGGACGAGATCAACACACGCCTGGATACTTCGGCGACCGGTGCTGAACGGGCTGACGACGGAAGCTTCCGCTTCCGAGAGGGCAATGCCGACGTGGGCTGCGCGGAGTGCGCCACAGTCGTTGCCGCCGTCGCCGCACATGGCCGTCATGGCGCGTTCCATAAAGAGCTCGACACAGGCCATCTTGTCTTCGGGCGTCATTCGACCAAACACACGCACCGAGAAGAGGAGAGCGCGTAGGCGCTCGGGGTCGGTCGCGAGCAAGGTGCGGAAAGCAGCACCTGTCAATGCGACTTCGGTGTCAGGCCGCTTGAGGCGTACGAGCGCTTCGTCGTCGACTGGCTGGCCCGTGCTCATGTCCGTCCACGTGACAAGCCCTTTTTCATCATGCGTCTGGCCAAGTAGCATGGGTTCGTTCGCAGCAAGGCCACATGCCTGAGCAATGGCGATGCCGGTCAGCACGTTATCACCTGTAATCATGACAGCGCGCGTGTTCCCTTGGTCCTGCAGCTCGGCGATCGCCGCAGCCGTGTCGTCTTTGAGTAAATTTTTGAACACAAGTAGACCAATGAACTGCACGTCTGCCTCGAGCTCGTCGCGCGTCCAGGTGCGCAACTGAGCGATATCTTCGATGGGGCCCAAGTCGCGATGGGCCATGGCGAGCACGTAACAGCCCTGCTGAGCGAGATCGGTTGCGGTCGGGTCATTCGTGAAGCGCTCGAAGGAGCCTTTGCAAAAGACGTGCACGTGCCCAGATTTTGGATCTTGCACGGCGACCGACATGGAGGCCCGTGCGTGCTGGAATTCAAAGCGCTGCACGACCCGCAGTGCGACGCCATCGAGGTCCACTGTGTCTTGGTCAAAACTGCACCCCGTCGCCTTGTACATGACGATATCCACCGGATTGCCAATAAAATCACCATTCAGAGTTGTCACGGCGTGGCAGGTCGCCATGCCCATGCGCAGTAATTGTTCGGTATTCTGACTGGCTTGAAGATCATGGAAGGTTGACTTGAGCGGGCCTACACTTTTGTCTTGAGCAGGACAGGCGCCAAAGTATTCCAGACCCTCCTTGGTAAGGGTGCCTGTCTTGTCAAAGCAAAATACAGAGACCTTGCCGGCCATGAGGATGCGTGGCAAGTCGACGCAGTAGATGCCCATCTTCTTAAGTCGGCCGCCTGCCACTGACTGGCCCACCACCAGGATAGCTGCAATGATACGTAAGATAACCAAACCCCCAAAAATCTGTTTTTTTCTTATATCTTACCTGGCAGTAGAGGATTCATGACCTGAGCGGCACATATCGTGCCATAGAACCAAGCAGTCATGCCCGTGCCGCCGAGCCACCAGCTGCCGATACCAAGGAGGAACAGGGCCCAGCACAAGAGAATAGCAAAGACGATGCGGAGCTGGCGGTGGAAGACAAACGAAACCTGGGCAGGATAGAGGATCTTCTGGACAAGCTGGCCCTTGTCGGTATCGGTCCGCGTCGCCTCCACCCGTGCAGTCGCATTTTGAGTTTGCTTGATCGTCGTGCCCGCAAAGAGCCGGTTCTTGCTTGAGACGCCCTCACCAGGCCTGGCAGGAAACTTGCGCACCGGGAGCGGCTCACCCGTGAGCGAACTCTCGTCGACAATGATATCTCCCGTCAAGACAAGCGCGTCGACCGCGACTGTGCGGCCGGCCTCGATGCGCAGCACGTCGCCCGGGACGAGCTCGGCCGTTGAAATGATGCTGTCTTGCTGATCGCGCAACACGGTGCAGGTATCGACATGCTCAGCCATGGCCTTGATGCGGCGCTCGGAGCGGAGTCGCACAATCACCTTGATGAGGGCGGCGAGGAGGATCACGCCCGTGTCAGCGACGCCGATCTGCCAGTACGCGAGATAAAAGTAGCACCACAAGATCATGATTTGGTACACGTAAAAGAAGCCTGTCAACCTATAATTTAAAATATCAGTACACTGTTTCTTTTTCTCTGCAGGAAGGAACTTACTCTTGCCAGAAGGCATGCCAGAAGCTGGGCACATGCACCTGAATGAGATTGGGACCCAATAAAGCTAGACGCCGCGCGGCTTCGTCGGTGGTCAGGCCACCGTCCTTATCTTTTTCGTCTTGGGGTGTGTAACGTTCAAAGGCGTTGCCGTCGTAAACATAGCGCGTGCATCGGTACTCCACAAAACGGGTACCGTCTGCGGTGGTCTGCACAGGCACAGTCGCCACAGTATGGTCCAAGCCAAACCAGGCTCGAATGCGATCCTCGACGTGCTCAAAACGATGCGTCTCATCCTTGGAGAGGACGGCGTGGACGTGGCGGGGCTGCTCGATCTGTATATGCGTGGCGTGCGCCACTATTTGCCTGATTCGCAGAAAATTGCGCAATCGGGAGCGTATAACGTTGATGACCAGGTACCAGCTTGTCGACAGAAACCATGCAACACAAAATGCTTTACTCGACAGGTCGTACGAGTCGTAAAACAGACCGTAGGGCACGCCCGTTACCTTGGTTTGAATTAGAGTTGGTTGTCATACACTTTTTTTGTTCACTTACATAGCCGTAATAGTCGAGCGAAATGACGAGCAGAAACGCCATCCAGCCAATCGAGACACAGGCCATGTAGATCGCCAGGGCAGAACCAAAATAATCGTTGCTATACCCCTTGAAGTGGCTCGTGCCATCTTGAGCCACCACTGCCTTTCATGGGCATGATAGGAATAAATACAAAGACGATCTAGGCTGCATCCAAGTTTTTACCTTTTCACGCCACCGCTTGTACGGGATCCATAAAGCTAACAGGACGAAAAAAGCGCCATAGATGGCCATGTAGCTCAAAAAGACAGGCGCGCGACTGGGAAACTGAGTTCCGGAAGCGCTGCGTGGACATTGAGCTTTGTCCCAACTATAATCCTGCTGACTGGGGTTGAGGGCGGCGGTGCAGGCGCGCACAAGCTGGGCGTCTTCCTGGCCCGGATCGTAATGGGTGATATTGACCGTCAAAGTGGTGGCGCAGGGCACGACGTCGGGCGAGCAGCTGCAGACGCTGGTCGACGAGGGACACGAACGGCTGCAGCTGCCATCGGCGCACAGTGGATAAGGACAGGTGGCAGGGCTGATCTGGGATGGGCAAAGCGCGCGGTCGGTGACGCAGAGGGCCGGGCAGAGGACGTTGTGTTTGGTGACGGCGGGGCACGCCGTGCCATTATAGAATGATTTGTTGACTGGATCGATCAGTACAAAGCCGCATTGGAAGCGTATTTACCTTGGTGGAAGCGTGGAAAGGCGTGGCTGGAGGCGATCCCGCAGAGGAGGATACAAAGCGCCGAGAAGAAGAGGCGCATAGCACACGGTTTCAGCACCAGGATCAAGACAATGGAAGAAGAAAAAAGAAAAAAATGCGAGTAAGAGAGAGAGAGAGAGAGAGAGAGAGAAAAGTGAAGAAGAAAGCAAGCTGAAAAAGAAAGAAAAAAAGGGCCGAGCGAGCGAGATATGAATGAATTGAATGAAATGAAATGAATAAATTTTAATCATGCGTATAGTGTAGTAATCTATCATCCGTCATCCAAATCAAATCAGTGATCCTTGATTGAAATGGCGAGCGCCTCGTCGTCTTCCATGAGCACGTCCTCTTTTTGTTGGTTCCGTCGGCGGCGACGCTGCCACTCGTAGCGAAAGACGGCCATAAAGAAGTAAAGGACGAGAACCACCACCAAGACTTGAATAAACAATGGGTTCGGATTCGGATCATGAACGATATCCGGCTCCGGCATGATGATCTCATCCTCGGCCATTTCCACGGTGGGTGTTGCTTGCAAGGCGCTCTCGCCTGCTGCTGACGTGGCGGGAGAGACAGGCTTGGGAGGTTGTACGATGGGTTTAAAGGATGTCTCGGGGAAAAGGTGGAAGTTGTCATAGTCCAGCTACACACATTAGAGGATTTAGGAAATTAATTTTGGACAAAAATACGAGAACTTACGACGACCATGCCCTGGACACGGGCAACAGGTGCTGGGTGGGGTGTAGTCCACCGGAGCGTGACAGGCCAGTGCTTGGGCTTGGCGTCGACGTGTCCAAGCGTGGCATCTTCTGCCTCGGCTTCCTGCTCTTCACAGGCCACGGGTGCATAGACATTTTCGTCATAGCCGACAAAGGAGCCGATCGTCTGGTTGCGCTCGTCCTTGACTTGGACCAGAATGCCCTGGTAGGGTCGTGTGTTGGGCCCGTCAATGGTGATCGTCATGGGCGACGTCCGAGAGACTTTAATTCGGTAGCAATCGTCGCAAATGGATTTGGAGGGGCCGTGGCCAATGGTGCCCATCAAGTCGAGGTGGCACTATTCCAATGTCAGCCAAAGGCTAGGTAAGCAGAAGCACATTGTGCTTACCGTTCCCGGGGCATTCGGGTAGGCAATGACGGTGGCCAGAAGAATTGAGACGAAGAGGAGGAGGACGACTGATGTCCTCCGTCTAAACTTCATTGTATATATAAAAGTGAGACAAAAGAAGCCTTACAGACGGTGTCCGCTCAAAATAGAAAAAGCACAATTTGAAACCAATGTATAATTTTGTCCCTTTTTGCCTTTATTATTATAACTTAGTGCATACCCAATCGCCCTTTCTCGCTCTCGAGCCGTGAGTACAGCATGTAGAGCGCCATCTGATTGCTCTCTGGCGTGCCAGTGATGGTGACCAAGCGCTCGTTGGTGTTGCCGTGCGGGTCGGCGATCTTGATATGGCTACCGCTGAGCTGTCGGATTTCGTTGATCTTGGAACCGCCTTTACCAATGATGCATCCCACCTGTGATAAAAAAAACAAAGTCAATCGCTTTTTGTCTCTAGATCATGTGTGAACTCACCATCTCGTTAGGGATAAAGATCTGCTGCGCTTGCGGGGTAGCCACCATGCCGGCCATGCCGTACTCGCCTTGACGGGCCCCAGCGGCAGGCGGGGATCCGTAGGCGCCTGCTGCGGCCGCAGCTGCCGCGGCCTGGTAGTAGAATTGCTGTGGATTCATGCCGCCCATGGGCATGCCGCCCATGTGGCCCATCATGTTTTGGTAGGGGTTCATGGCTGCGTTGGCCGCAGCCGGGCTCGAGCCACCGCCACGGCTCATACTGGGGTACGAGTTGCGCATCCCGGGCGTCATGTTGCCCATGTTGCTCATGCGGTGCTGGGGCTGGGGCTGGTACTGCATGCCCGAGTTGTGGTTTGCCCGCTCGGGATACTCCGCGAGAATCTCGGCAATTTGCTGGATGGCGAGGTGGACGGCAGCCGGAGTGCCGATGATGGTCATGGTGCGCTCAGTCGAGAGCGGGAGTACCTCTTCCGACGCACTCACGCGTGCATTCGAGTGTTCTTGGATGGCCTTGATGACCGAGCCGCCGCGGCCGATGAGGGTGCCCATGCGCTGGTCGGCAATCAAGAGGCGGATCGTGAGCGCTTGCTCTTGCGCGCCTTCCTCGGACGCTTGCATCTCGGACAGGATCTTTTCTGCCACGAGCGAGTAGGCCTAATCAACCAAATTTAGGTGAGTCTATGTCATCAGTCCACTTCTATCCTTTTACCTTGGAGACAGCATTGACCGGACCCGAAACAGTCAGGATACGTTCGATCGCGCCCTGGACGATGTCCGAGATGGTTACGCGTGCGGCCGAGTACTCGCGGATCTCGCTCACGTTCTTGCCGCCGCGACCGATAATCACACCCGCGTCCTTGGTGCTGACGAGCGAGCGCAGAGAGATGGAAGGACCCGAGGAAGGAGAACCCACGGATGTCGCATCCTGGGAGTAGTGGACAGGAGCGGCCTCGGCCGAGATGGACGACGTTTTGTTTTCCTCTTGCGACTTGTGGTCTGTCTCGTCCACCAACACCTTGACGTCGTCTTCATCCTCAGAGAACTCTTCCCACTTTTTCCGGCGGTAGCGCTCCTTGCTGTTGTCATTCGTATTATTGCTATCTTGGCCCGCAAAGTGGGGTGCTTTTGTCTCGGGGTCGGGCACGGCCTGACGCTTCGGGTGGCGATCCTCCGGTCCCAGATTTTCATCGTCGGAATCGACATCGTCATTCTCGAGGCGCGGTCGCTTGGTGCGATCCAATGGCGATCCGCCAATCTCGCTTTCTTGTGTGTTGGACATTTTCTTTCTGTAGACTAGAGTTGTTTGTGAGTATTAAGAACGTATGTCTGCGTCACGTATGTTTGTATGAGTGTTTGTATATATATATGTGTGTGTGGTTGGCTATGAAGGTGAATATGGACGCGTCCTGTCACGTACTTATTTCCTGTTTCTTTTCTTCCTTGGTGATCGATCTGATGACAAATAAGTAACGTCAGGTGTGTGTATGAGAGTGATGCCCGATAGTGGAAATAAAGGACTTACCAGCTGGACAGGATCGATAGGTCGACAGAGGATGGTGAGAGTGTAGAATAAATGGGTCTTGTGTAGGTCAGGTGTATTGTGTAGGTTGGGGTAGGAAAAAGAGTCTCTGTGTATGGGGAAAAAAGAAAATAAAGTAAACAGGTGCGTGGGTCAACAAGGAGGTAATCGCAAGAGTGACAACAAAAAAATAAACAGATTCTGAAAAGAAAAAGAGTCAACAACAGCAATGCCCCTCAAATCACCAGGTTGGATTTCCTCATGTTTATGGATGAAGACAACCCGTTCAAAGGCGACGTGAGTGAGAGGAGGCTGTTGCGAAAGGCAAAAGAAAGCATCGTTAAAGAAATAAAGAAAAGTGACAGTACCGTTCGTGTGTGAGTGAGTGAGGTGTTGTGTATATGTGTATGAGTAATTAAGCCGTAAAGGGATGGGATGGCCTTTCTTTGGGCGGATGAGGAAGGATGAGTGAGACGGATAAAGTGGTTCAAAAGACGAAGAAAAAAAAATATGCCAGTGGGAAGTTGTGATCTTTGGGTGTTGCCCCGACGGATTACACACACTCTTTCTGTGGCTGAAAGTAGAAATCCGGTGTCCTGTTACTATCATTCGTTCATATTAGCCACATATACAATTCATACGACAGGAGCATTCTGCATTCGCTCGTAAAGAGAATACACCGCATGCTCCATCCAGGTCTTCTTCCGTTTTGCTCTGTGGGCACACAGACATCGAGAGCGCTCGAGTCCATTTTCCATTTTACTTTCATCCATAATATTCACCACTCCTTAACCATCATGATTTAAGACCACTCTATCCACAATCTACACTGTCCTATTTACTGCATAAGCATTGATATAGCACTACCCGCCCATAGGGCTGTTGATAGGAGTGAATTTCTACGATTATTGTCAGAGCAATAGCAACTGAGAGGGAGTGACGTATTTGAATCGCCGCGCGTTTGAACAGGACATTCGCACCAAAGAAGCTTACGCGTTTTCTTAACACTCCCCTTTTCAGACTTTTGATATGGCCACAAAGCACAGTTTACCCAAGGGCGGTTTCAGCTTCGACAATTACGCAAGGTACGGCTAATAAAAGCAAAATGCTCGCTCTTGGGGATGCTCATCTTTCCTGCTTTATAGAAACAAGTCTCTCGAAGCCAAAGGCGTCCGACCCCCCAAGGCCACCAGCACAGGTACCACCATCGTCGGTGTCCTGTTCAAGGTAAAGCACAATACCGATTTGAAAACACCTTGTACTAATGCTTCTGTTTAGGATGGTCTGTGTCTCGGTGCGGATACGCGTGCGACGGAAGGCCCCATTGTGGCCGACAAGAACTGTGAAAAGATCCACTACATTGCACCCAACATGTAAGCACACACACATCAAGCCAACAGGGATCAACTCACTGTGTTATCCAGCTACTGCTGTGGTGCAGGTACAGCAGCCGACACGGAATCGACGACGAACCTGATTAGCTCTCAGATCGAGCTTCACAGCCTGTCGACAGGACGGAAACCACGGGTGGTGACGGCCATGACGATGCTTAAGCAGATGCTCTTCCGATACCAAGGCCACATTGGCGCTGCGCTTGTTCTCGGCGGTTTTGATGCCACCGGTCCTCATCTGTATACCGTCTATCCTCACGGCTCCACCGACAAGCTGCCTTACGTCACCATGGGTTCCGGTTCCCTGGCTGCCATGAGCGTCTTTGAAAGCCGATGGAAGCCCGATATGACGGTAAATTAGAATCAAACGGCTCGCGTTGTATATCTCTTTGCTCATGTAATTTTCTATCATTTTTGCAGCGTGAGCAAGCGATTGAGCTCGTCAAGGATGCGATCGAGGCTGGTATCTTTAACGATCTCGGTTCGGGTTCCAACGTGGATGTGTGCGTCATTGAAAAGGACGGAACCGACTACCTTCGGAACTATGCTCGGCCAAACGAGCGCGGTGTCAAGGAGCAGAGCTACAGGTACCCGCGTGGCACGACTGCCGTCCTCAAGGAATCCATCACCAACCTTGTCGATGTCTCGGAGGGCGATGCTATGGATATCTCTGTTTAAACACCTTTTTCATAATAAAAATGAAACTTTTTCTTACCTTCTCCTTTGACTATCAACCGCTCCTCCCTTTATGGAAGCGTCACGTCACCTTCTCTTTCAAATATGTTCTACTTTTAGCTCCATGACCATATATACAATAATTCATGCTATCTTTTAAGATACCCCCACCTAATATAGTAGCATCGGATAAGAAATTAGAAAATTAGCGAGCGTCGTTCCTGGTTTCTACTACATATTAGATGAGAATTATGCGATGTACATGTTTAACAGGAATAAGCATACGTAGACAGATGATTGATAAGGTAGATATTCAAATGTATGCCGCTTTGCGATATTCATTACGTACATCCAAAAGCCTAAAAGAAGGCATATGTTGTTTGATACCATCATCATGATGAATGCAAGTGCTGCTTTAACGTCAATTGTGGTGCAAAAAGGTATGTAAGTAGATGCATTGCATCTGTTGAAACATATAGCGTTGGATGGATGGGTCCTATGCTGCATACATATGTAAATCGGCTCTATTGTAGCTTGAATGTGCTTCTTTGTCCAATGATGAATCTTGCTGATCTAATAACACACCCTCTTGATAAATACGTTCCATCTATCAACGCTACCTCAAAGACATCCCCATGAGTCCTATACTAGATAGGGAAGTAATGTAGAAGCATAACAGGATGCAGATCCATCTTACGAAGGTACGTGCTCCGTTTAATATATCGATGTAGGTCGCTACGCACACAAGATAATAGGATCTGATGCGTGTGTGTGGCACATCAGAAGCGAGAGTGATCACGGTGTCGCTTGAATGAATCATTATGAAAAAATAAAAGCGCGGCTTGCAGCAGCCAACACGATGTGTAGACCTAAAGAAATGCTCTAATGTATGTACATATGTACAGTATGAAATTATGCTCATCTCTAAAAGCAGCGGACCAGCAGAAAATCTCTTAAAAGGTGTTGTGTCATGATCTGGGGCTAATGCACTTTCAGTATCCGGTCGGTATGGTCCAAAGGTATCCGGGATCACGGCAGGTGCTGCACGTACGCGTTCACGAGGCCATCTCATTCTTCCTTTTTCCGGTAAACCTACATCTATCTGTGAAAATTCCAAAGATGAAAGGAGGACACTCTCTCATAAGAAACAGGTTCAATGATCTGTCTGCGCAGTGGAAGAAAAGGACCTGGACCGAGCGGATGGTATAAATCCGTGGTGTGAACGGTGGAGACATGCTCGGAGACAGACGGAAGGACGGAAGGATGGTATCAAGGTCTTACCGTAGGAAGGTCATTGGATTCTTTGACTTTCTTTTTGTCCGGTATCGCAAATAAAAGAAAAAAAAGTTTGTACATACATGTCCATTATATCTGCTACAGATAAACATGCTCATGACAGGATGTACCAATGGCGCCGCACGTGAGCAAAAAAAAAAAAAAAAAAAAAA
>VAFG01000192.1:372989-387467 GCA_013461545.1 Syncephalastrum contaminatum
TTTTTTTTTTGCTTTTGCTTACCTTCTGGAGGGGTTTCTTCTCGGTCTGACCATACTTGATGTATTCCTTGAGGTAGCCCGAGATGGCCGTGACTTCACCAAAGAACTTGAACTCACGTTCGTAGAACTCACGGTCAGCGCCGGTGAAGGAAGCAACGAGGTTCTCAATGATACGCTCCAGGGTCGGCTTGAGAGCATCGGGCTTGACGCATTCCTTGTCAGCATCGACATAAAAGTTGGCTTGCATGTTCCATATAATCTGGTGGGCAAATAGCTGGGACACTTGACCCGCCTCCATGATGTACTTTTCTACATAGCCAAGTTCATCGTAACGCAAGGCCTGCACGATTTGGGGCACATAGAAGAAGACAATGTCGACAGGATAGTACTCCAAGCTGCGCATCGCGTACTGCAAAATGAGCGGGTTGTTGGCGTACGCGGGCAGGAAATAGTTGGCAGCCGTGATGGCAGGCACAGGCGCCCAGTACTGAAGGTGCTTCAGGTCGAGCTTCGCGGTGGGCAGGAGACGCTCGCCAAGCAGGATGATCAACGCCTCGGGCACGTCGACGACGTCGAGTGTGTTGTTGGCGATCAGGCGGTGAAGCTCGCGGTGCACGATTGGCTGCACGAAGCGGGCGTCCATCTGCACAGCCAGGCGGGGCGAGACCTCCCACGCGAAACGCACAATTTCCTTCCATGACTCATCCATGACCATGGATTTCTCGGTGTTGCCAGAGAAGCAGGCCGGGTTGCCGTGGCCCATGGCGTTCAGAGGGTTGGCCCACACAGAGAGACGCGTCAGCTCGCTCTCGAGGAACAGCATAAGGAGCTTCTTGGCCAGGTGGTGCTGGCGGATCACATCATCCTTGGTTTTATCTAGAGCATCGTGTTAAAAAGATGGTATCGTACACATAAATATCACTGGACCCACCATTCAAGAACATGTAAAGGCCCGAGGCAATCTTGGAGTTCGAGTTTTTCAAGGGCGAGCTCGTCACAAGGTACGAGAGGTTGGGTGTATCGTTGACGACGGCATTGTAGAAGTCGGTGAGTAGCTTGAGCTCCATGAGGGTCGTGTTCTTGCCCGAACCATAGTGCCAGCGTGGTTCAAGCGAGAACCAGTTGAAAGCGGCGTCGTAGAGGAGCGAGCGGAACTTGTGCTCGGCGAGGGCCTCCATGCGGGTAGAATGGAGCATCTTCATGCCAAGCAGCAAGAGCTGGAAGCGAGCAGGCCGGGCCAAAGCGTGGGTGCTCATCAAGTGCGCGTTCTGGAACGACTCTTGGAGGAGACGCACAAACATGTTGACGAGGTGCTTGGACCGGTGGCGGATAGCATAAAAGCGGCTGCTGAGGAACTTGGTCCAGGTAATGTGAGGCGAGAACAAGAAGGTGGCAACCTTGCGGTTGTTGTCGCAGATGGCTTTGTCGGAGGGCTCGTTGGTCATGCGCGAGACGAACGGATGTTTGGCGTTCAGGACGGGCGAGAACAGGCCCTTGCGGTGTTTTTGGGCCCAATGCCACATGCTGAGGATCTCGACCATCAAGCGCTTCTCGGCGTCGACACGCTCGACGAGTATCCAGTTCCAGACTTGGGTACCAATATCCATCGATTCCGGCGTGAACATGTACACGGGGATGCGGACGAGGTAGCGGATGAGGTCGGGGTCGATCTTGGGCAGCGAGATGGCATAGCCGGCCGCACGGTTCAGCGTGCGGTGCAAACGGTCGACCGAGACGTGGTGCTTGTGCTTGACGTCCGACAACAGCGTCTCGAGGGCCTCGAGGACAAATGCGAGTTGTTCCTGGATACCGGTGCTTCCGGCGTCGTCGAGACGGTCGGCGTTGTAGCGGAGGCCATACATGTACTCGATACCGCTGATCTCGCCCGTGTAGAAGCGGCGCGAGGTGAATCCGCCGATAAAGTCTGAAGCCTCATCAGGGACGACGTTCGGTACCTTGGGAACAAAGTCTGTGGACGAGTAAGATATAAGTCATCTAGGATACACATACTTCCCCGTAATAACTTACCAATGGCTAACTGGTTGCGTGCGGGAGTCTTGCCGAGCTCGAGGGCGATCGAGCGGCCGACATGGACAACATCCATGGGCTGGTTGGGCTGGTAGCTGTCAAACTCGGAGAGATAGTCTTGCAAGAGACCGTTGACCTCCATAGGCGAGCGGTCAAGCGAGAGACGGAGCCATTTGCGCGCATTCTCGTAGAGCTTGGTCGTGATCTCACGACGGTACACATACGAGTCACCGAGCTCGAGGGTGACACCGACCTTGGGCGACGAAAAGTGGAACACCGGCGAGTACTCATCCCGATACTCGGCCTCGCAGCTGAGCCAGAGGAGTTGGACAAGCTCGAGGAGGAGCGTTATCAGAGTCTTCTCGGCAAACACCTGCGGGAAGGCGGCCACAATGCGCTCGGCGGTCTTGATGGCGAGTTCGTGAACCTTGCGCAGACGGTGGCAGCACAGCTTGAGGACGTTGCTCATCTGGTCGCGCAGCTCGCCCGTGATGGTCTGGGTCGCGCTCTTGGTCGCGGCGTCCTTGATGAATGCGGCCACGACCCGATCGTTGATCGTCTCAAGGCAGTGCGCGAGCGAGCTGTTGTTGACACCATCGTTCATGAAATAGCGCAGGACATAGGTGCAATCGCCCATCTTGCTCCGCATCATTTCGATATGGTATACGCTCAGCGCAAACACGACCTGGGCAAAAGAGAACGTCTTGATGTCGTACGCAAGCGCGGGCAAGAAGCTCGTCAGCTTCTGGCGCATCGCCGATAAGTTCTGCTCGGCCATGTTGCCGCCACGCAAGACACTATTGTACTCGAGGTCGCTCTCGAGATATTTTGTCGCGCTCTCGATGACGAGGACGGGTGTCTTTTTGGCAATCACCTGCATCGAGTCGTGCCATTCGCGGATCCACATGGACTCGGTCACAAAGCCAAAGAGGACGCAGTGGAACCAGACGTTACGGAAGAGTGACACCACCTCCTCGCTTGCTTCCAGATGCGGGTTGAAGTCGTCGTGATCGAGCAGCGCGCGAAGGACGGGCAGAAGCATGCCGAGCTTGGATGTCAGCGGATATTCAGCTTCCTTCTTGAGCTTGGTGAGCGTGCGCTGGATCGTGTTGCCGTTCTCGACAAAGAGCGACAAGAGACTGTTCAAGTACGTCGAGTAGTACTCGGGCTTGGCGGACAGGCGGCGCGCCAGACTGTGCTGCGCGTTGAAGATGGAGGTGGTCAGCTGCTTGTTGTCGATGGTCAGGGCCTCGCGGGACAAGACAGAGAAGAGGTTGACAATATCCTCAAATACTTGGAGAGGGCTGACGAGAGCCAGGTCGACGAGCTTGGAGATGAGCGAGGCCGTGGCGGAGACCGACAGTGACTTGCGGCGCAGAACCAGCATCGAAAGAGCTTGAGCCATGATCTATACGGAAGAACGGTTGAGAAACATGGTGCATAACCAAAACCAGTTTGACTTACGCTCTCGTCCTTGAGGTAGACAGCCACGCCGACAATGGCAGACAGTGCATTGGCGCACACCTGCTGCTTTTGTTTTTCGTTCAGCTGGTCGGCGGCAGGCGCGCCCGAAATGGCGTTCTTGTCCAGCATGCTGAAGCGGTCCATCGGGTTGCTGTCTTCCTCGCTGTAGCGCGTAATCTCGTTGAGGAGCGCATACAGGGTAGAAATCGCGGCTTGTGAGACCTGAGCGGCAGGCTTCGTCTATAAAAAGTAGGCATGAGCGTGGATTGGAAAGACGATTGTGCCTGGCTTACCTGGACGCACTGAGCAAGGCGCACGATGGCGAACTGCTGCACATCCACCACCTCCTGGCCTGTTTCGGCCTGAAGCTCGAAAACATTAGAGGGTGTGGCAAGGAAGCGGCAGATGGTGTTGGTCATGTCATTATTCAAGTGAGGGAAACTACGATACAAAACAGGTGAGAACACATCCAAATGAAACACTTGTAAAAGGCTTACTTGATGGCGAGCAGGACGGCAGCGTCGAGCGAAGCGACATGGACCCAGGAATCACTGCCCTTGGGCGAAGCAAACAGGCATTCCGAGATGTGATCGATAAGAACATCATCCACTTCGTGAAGATAGACAGATGATAAGGCCGCGACGTGCTATCCATACAGTAAAAAATGAATAAACCCATACTCATCCTCACACATGCCCACTTACCAGACTGGTACCCATGATCTCCTGCATGTAAGCATCAGGCGCCCACTTTTTATCATCCTGCGCTGACGCGTACTTGCGAATATCCTCATAGTATCCCAAGCTGGTGACGTACACGCTACGCATGTTCTTGTTGAGAAGCTCATCCTTGTCTGCGGCGGCGACGCCGGTGCGACGGACTCCGGGCCCGGTGCAGCGCATGAGCTCGGTCCAGGCATGCTCAATGTCGCGCGTGAGGTGGACCTTGCGGGGGTCGGTGGACGGCACGCGTGCGGCGGTGTCGGGCGTCGAGTTGGCAATAACGCGGGCCGTGACATTACGCAGCACGACAAGGAGGTCGTACACGACGCGGTTGCTGCTCAAGGGCAGACCGTCGTCATAGTACTTTTGGAGGACCCGGCGGCTATATGCCGACGCATCGTGTTCCTTGAGACAGGCCGTGATGGCATCGCGGATGTTATCGAGTGTCTCGTCCTGGATGAGGAACTGCGTATTGTGGCACAGGGCCAGGAGCTGGTTCGAGCGATACAAAAACGGCGATAATTGGAGAGCGCGCGAGAGACCGGCGAGCGAGGGCAAGATGAAGGTCACGGTGAACCCAACTGTGTGTGGATAGGGTTAGCATAGGGCTCTATTTCGAACCCTTCAACATACCATTCTTGGTGTTCATCAGCTTGATGATAAACTCGCCATAGCTCCAGAGCACCTCGGTGATCTGGTGATAGATCTCAGGGCGCTTATAGCCAATCTCGAGCAGGCCTGAAATCAGGCTGTACGTGATTGCATCCGGGGGAGGAGCACCTGATTATGATAGGCTGGTGTGAGTAAAGTACATACAAAGAGGACAGTCGTATTTTATACCTTTATTGAGCAAAACCTCGTCCCACTCGTAAGCAGGCAAGTGGCGCAGGTAGCTCAAAAGACGCGGCAAAAGGTCGAGCTGGCGTTCCTCGGAGGCGTTGACAGCGTACTTGACCAACGCGTCGAGGCTCTGCTGGCTGCGGCGGGTCTATACCAGTTTGGTGAGGAGGGGACGTGACAATAACAACAGCGAGAGCTACGTACCATAGTGCCGAGGTCAGGCTTCTGGTCACGGGTATAGATTGTCTTGTCCTGAAGCTCACCATCGACGGGCACAGGAGGGCAGCGAGCAATGAGCTTCTCGACCTCCAAGTTGGTTGCTTTGGCACGAGAATCGGCCAAAACCTCAGCAAGGCCCATGAGGATCTGCGAATGCAGGTCAAAGTCGAGCCTACAGGACAATTAGAAGTCGGTATACCGCAATACACGTTAGCTTTACCCGTTCATTGGTATAGGCTAATTTAAGATGGGAGAAGGAGTGTGGGGATGAAAAAAAAAAAGAGAGAAGTGTGTTGTCGAGGCGCACGGTTCGTGCTTAATTAATATGTAGTCCGTCGTGAACATGAATGTGCCATGTTGCCGTATTTGGATCAATCCAACTGACAGAATTCAAAAGCACATGAAAATGCTGTTTACATGGGAAAACACAATGACAATAATATTATGGAAGAAGAAAAAAGCAGAGAGAAAGATACATTATATGTGTGAGTGCGTGCATGACTATGTGAATTGTAAATATGGATCGATTCTCTATATCCTATGTACGGTTGATGAAAAGAAACATAAAGGGAAGAGGAATAGGAAGAGGAGGGGAGGGATAAAGAAGGGAAGAGGAGAGCTACGAATGGTTGCGAGTTTCGTAGGGTAACAAGATGACACAAAGACCAACGGCACCGAATCCACCGATGCTCACATACAGTGGAAGTGTCTTGCTCACGGTGAACAAAAATCCGGCGACGATCGGACTAGCAATGCCTGCAATACGGCCCAAACCTGATGCAGTGCCCACGGCCGTGCCCCGCACACTCGTGTCAAAGACCTCGGGTGTGTAACCGTAGATCACTGCATAGAGGAGTGTGGCAAGAAAAGACACGGCCGACGACGAGATGAGCATCGTCACTCTTGAGTTGATAATGGAGAATAGAAACAAGGCGAAAGACGACCCGAACGCGGAGACAGCCATCGTGCCTTTGCGGCCCAAAAACGTTTCAATCATCCAGGATGCGAGCTAGGGTACTATGAGTCACCTAGATGCATTCAGCTTTTTTTGTTTGTGTACTTACCACCGAGCCAGGCACACCGGCCAGCGAGTAAATCATATAGTCCCAATACACGTCCTTGCGCGTCGGAGCAGCCTCACCCTGGAATCCCAGCGTCTCGAGGTACTTTGGCAAAAATACATTGAACATGGTAAAAGCAACAGAAGTGAAGGTCCATATGGCCCACACCAGCAAGGTCGTGCGCAGCCATTGATGACTGAACAGCAGGGCCCATGTTCCGCTATTGACTGACTCATACACCTCTGCGGCCATCTTGGTGGCCATGTCCTCGTCCGCGTCGTGCCGTTCACTGTGGAGCATAGGCTCCTGTTCCTGGGATGACGGTGCCGCGCGCAGCTGAGGCACCTGTATATCACTGCCTGTGCTAAGGCGGCGCTCGGCCTCCATGCTGTTAACCGTCGATGGGTTGAGGCTAACCTGGTGGCGGCTGGGCAGGTCGGTACTGTCAATGTGTACGCGTCGACCATTGATTTTCGCAATGTCCTGCAGCACGACAATGGTCTCCTTGGTTCTATCCTGGCTCAGGAGATATTTGGGTGTCTCGGGCAATCTGAGCCAAAAGGAGCGAACCAGCACCATGGCAAATGTTGTCAAGCCCGCGCAGGCGAGCATGATGCGCCAGCCAGTGTTTTGCGAGGATACATCACAGGTTGGGATCGGGTTGTCAGGGGTCGGCTCAGGGCAACTTGTGTATGGCAATATGGCGTAACCGAGAACAGACGCCAGGACAGCGCCCAGTGAAAAGAAGACGGACATGAACGTCAGGAGATAGTGGTATTCTTTGGGTAAGAACTCCAGATAGAGCGCACCTAGAAGAGAATAGACCTGTCAGAATGCCCATTCAGGCCCATCCCTTGCCATCCCTTGTGTGTGAGTTACCATCCGTGGGCATATTGCCACCGACGCCAAAGCCCAAGAAAAAGAGCATGAGGCATAGACTCCAGAAACTAAAAGACAGGCTGGATAGGACGCCAAAGATAGTCGTGATGGTCAGGGTCAGGGTATAAGGTGTCTTCCGACCCTTCGAGTCGGAATAGGAACCCCAGAAGAATGCGCCAAACGTCATGCCTGTGAAAAGTGCGCTCGAGACGAGACCCACCCATTTGTCTTCGACTTCAAAGTGATCTGGAAAGAGCGGTAAGTATATTTTCTGTAAAGGTCATAAATATTGTGTTACCTTGCACGCGTGGCAGAACAATGGCCACAGTCTATTATAATCGTTAGAAAGAGGGTCAGCTCAGGCCAAGGAGGAAACAGGCATCTAGTAACTGGGTAGAAATGAACAAAGAAAAATAAGGTACCTGGAGCCACATCTAAAGAAGGTATAGCGCCTGTGAGTTAATCCAACCTGTCAATCCAGATACTTTAAGCAACCCAAGAAGGTGACACGTACATTATCTGCTAGCCAACCAAACCCGCACATAATCTATCATCGACAGATAAGTATTTTGTTTTCTAGCCATATAGACAGCTTACCAGTAGTCGCTTTTGAAAAGTGCCGTAGCCAACACGAGACAGGAGGCCGTCGAGAATGTCATCATGGTCGGCTGTGGATGGATCGATGGTACCGCCCTCTTCAGAATGCAGCAATGCTAGACTGTCTTCATCGATGGTGCTTGATGTGGGCAGACGTGTGAAGCTATGAGATGGCGATGAAGGCATACAAGAGGATCTACACTATGTACAAGTATATGTATAAGAGAATAAAGTATACGTGGTGGGTATGATTGCCCAAGTGGAAAGAGAAAGCCGGATACACATACTCCGATTGAATCCGCATTAGAGCTAGTGCCTCTTTTTAGCGTCGTACCAATTCAGCTATTATTTGCCTTCATCAGGAAGATCATCACGTCATCGTCCCCACATTCTTAATGCGCATCATATCGTTTCGCTGCCTTCTCTCCCTTCCTCTTCCTCTCTATCTTTTCGCACTACATCCGCAGCTTATCTTGTATAAACTACAAAGGATTGGTAGTTAGAAAGCTAAAGGCTATTCTGG
The DNA here is from genome assembly GCA_013461545.1 of Syncephalastrum contaminatum. NCBI lineage: Eukaryota > Fungi > Mucoromycota > Mucoromycetes > Mucorales > Syncephalastraceae > Syncephalastrum > Syncephalastrum contaminatum. The sequence goes on from VAFG01000192.1 coordinate 381,323, forward strand.
ATTTTTGGGCAGAAACCTAAATTAGTGCTTCATCCATGTTGGACGGGGTTTGGATTGGTTGATTTTGGAACGTTCGGACCCTTCCGACAGGTGTCTCGCTCTGGATATAGAAAATTAAAATAGGTGCGTTGCCAGTTTAAACGTGCACGAATCAATTGATAGGTTAAGGGTAGTATAAAGTGCCTATTATTATAATGGAAGAGATACATACGAAGTCCTTACCTTGGCTTTGGATACGTCCCTTTTTTTACGCATTCCGTCAATGTTTTGTTCGTCATGTTGTACCTGTAAAGTATAAGGCTTTTTATTAAAAGTTACACTACGACTGCTCTTCTCAGTAATCAAGATACATGCCTGTGTGGTTGCCAGAGCTACCAATAATTTGGAGTCTAAATGTACTCGATATGTACATCGTCTGCAATGCGAGAGTCGTTTGTCTGATCTGATTTTTTCTCTTTTTCCACTCAACTCCCGCATGGACTCTCGTGGCGTAGTTAGCATCAAAATATAAGGTTCAAAGATAGTAAGAGACGCGTGTCGCATTCTGCACTTTTCGGTTCACGCAGGCTCAATTAAGCTTCATAAAATGGCAGCCTGTTACGTTGCCATAGACTACCTTTTACGGAGCAGATCGCGTACTACAGCAATGCAACAGGCAGACAAACAGCGAAAGATCAGTATTGACATTGTTGCCCGTGTAATATTGCGCGTCATTACCCTAGATATATATACGGATCAGGGAACAATACAAGGTACACTTGGTCCTCTGTAAAGCGATTGACTGGCATATTCGATTCCACACTTCCAAGTAAATTTATGATGATAATCGTAAGTTCAACTACTTGGAGCGAACATATGACCTATAACTACAGCGGCCACAACAGCTGACCAGATGCTGATTAATTAAAAGGTGCTTCCTAGACTTTCGCTATACATATATCGTTGAGTTCTAGTTATTATTTGTATCTTCGAATAGTAACAGTACCACATTGAATTATCATCTACTTACTGGTTGAGGCGTAATGCTATATCGGCCCAACTTGCTAAAGGAAGGACTACCGAAGAATATGTATCTTCTGCTGTATATTGGAGACAAGGGGCGCGGATATTTTTTTATCCCTTAAACGTTCATGTTGCATCAACCGCATTTGCATTGGTTGGATTGGAATTCTTAGAACGCCGATTGCGTTAATCCCATACACCTCTTTTCCCAAATTGGAAAAAGTTTGACGCGTCCTCTTGTTTATTTTTTCCCCGCCTATGGAACGTATAAAAAGAGTCTTCTTTCTCTCTCGTCCAGAAAAATACCATATACTAAATCTTTTACTATGTCCAAGGTTGAGCATAAACTCGGAGCGAATGGCCCTGTCTTGAATGCACTCGGTTTCGGTGCCATGGGGTAATGTTCCTATCATCTTGCACTATACAAAAACCGTATAGGCAATCGCTGACAACGCTTACCTTCCTGATAGCATGAGCGACTTTTACACCGGCAAGAACAATGACGAAGAGAGCCTTAATGTGCTTCAACGCGCCATTGATCTCGGGTAATTAGCTGCTTTTATTCTATGTTATTGTTTTGTTGACAAGGCCACAACAGATGCACATTCTGGGATACGGCCGATATTTACGGCGATGGCAAGAATGAGCAGCTCCTGTCTCATATCCTCAAGTCACAGCGTGAAAAAATCTTCCTTTGTACCAAGTTTTCCCTTAAGCGCGATGCGTCTGGCAAGTTCCTGCCCCCGAACGGCAAACCCGAGTACGTCATCGAGGCTTGTGAGAACAGCTTGAAGCGTCTCGGCGTCGACACGATCGACTTGTACTATCAGCATCGTCCAGACCCAACTACGTAAGTCCTGTTGCTTTACAAATCCATCTGGATACTCGGGTTACTCATACACACAGCGCATCATTAGTCCCATCGAAGAGACAGTGAAGGCTATGGCCAGCTTGGTGGAACAAGGCAAAGTACGTTACCTGGGCCTGTCCGAGTGCGATGTCGCTACTCTCCGACGCGCACATGCGGTGCACCCCATCGCAGCTCTGCAAGTAGAGTACTCTCCTTGGACGCTGGACATTGAGACGAACGGCCTGCTGGATACCTGCCGCGAGCTTGGTATTGCTGTCGTTGCATAGTAAGTTCGTAATACGGGTTTGAGAATATACACTCTAATCCACCTCGCGATAATTCAATAGCTCACCGTTGGGCCGCGGTTTCTTGACTGGCGCCATCAAGTCACCGGAAGACTTTGCTGACGACGACTTCCGCAAACATAACCCTCGCTTCAAGGGCGAAAACTTTAAGAAGAACCTCGAGTTGGTGGACAGGATAAACGCAATGGCATCTCGCAAGGGCTGTACGGCCGGCCAACTTTGCCTCGCGTGGGTGCTCGCTCAAGGTCCTCACTTTTTCGTGATTCCAGGCACGACCAAAGCCAAGAACCTGGAGCAGAACGTAGCAGCCGCCCAGGTCAAACTCACTCCTGAGGATCTCAAGGAAGTCCGCGCCATTCTTGACTCCTTCACTGTGAGCGGCAATCGTTATTAGTTGCTTGGACACGAGTATCTATTAAAAAAAACAATTTCTCATTTCCTAATCAAAACTTGTTGCTTGAAAAGCAAGTGTGCATATCGGCGGGAGAATAAGTGTACTGTATTTACACCTATGAATGGCATAGGAAATATGGCGCTCTTTAATTAAAAGTGTCACGCCCAGCGTGGTCGATGATATGTATATAGCTTTTGCTCAAAGTACTAGTCAACCATGCCGTTGGCGGAAACGAGGATTTTTGCACGAGGCGATGTTCAAAGGAATCGGCACAGGACAGTAATATAATGGCAACGCACGCCTTCATTCCTGTGGGAATCTTATCCATCTAAAAAAATCAGACGTAAGCCAAGAGCACGCCCAAAGCAAAAGAGACGCCTTTTTGATATGAACCCACTACCTTCCCGTCACCAGCTTAGCAAGGCCGGTCCGACCATGAATGCGACTGCCACTTGGTGAACTTTACTTATACTGGTGTAGAATAGTGGGATGCATTGCACACGTCTATAGAGACTGCTATAATAAGGGACTATTACATTGTTCCACGCGAGGTAAAGAGGAAAATAATTAAACCAAACAAGCTCGAGTGCATCATTGTACTATGGAACTCCGTTTCTTCTACTTGTGGCTATCCGTCTAGAGCGTTTCGGTAACATTTGTTACAAGATTCAATTCAGAAGAACTACGGCGACTTCCATTTACCGGTGTGTTTGTGACATCATGAATGACCTCGACGGCCCTATTGAACTTCCTGCCATCTGTACTTGTCTTTAATTACGCGATATATGCTTTCCACCCTTGACGTAGTGCGTATCCGCATATGTAGAAGACTCTCAACGCAGCAAAATCCCCACCGCTCATACGAGAGATGACTGCATGAAAAACTTGGATGGGTACAGCCATTATTTCATAACATCTATTCTTTGTTGTCATATAGGTCGAAAGTTTCGTATATCTTCATTGCTGTTTCGTATACCACTTGTTGAGCTTCTGCTGCCCGTTACTCTTTACGTCTGTCTGCATCTACAGCTTCAGTCTCTTCTTTCGATCTGCGTCCGTTGGTGGCAGATTTTTATTGGCACGCAGCTATCCGAACACTTTCCTTGATGATGCAGAGCCTTATTCCTCGAGGAGCCATTTCGGCAAAAAGTGGAGATCCCTTGTGGTCATGATTCCTGGTCATTACTCCCGGATCGCCTCGAGATAGTGGCAGTTCGGCCGCTGTTAGCCGTCATGGACACAAAGGGTAGACGCTTATATTCCTTGGGCTTCCGATGCTGATGATAGGAATCCGCCGTTTTATGCAGACGATGACTTGGTTCCTCCAGCGGACTGACTTAATTGACGACCGAGAGCTTTTTCATCCTGCTTCCACTAATATAGCATCTTCCAAGGGCAGCCGTACCCCTTGGTCATTTTCTGATTGATACCGACGTCAGGATAATGGGGTCAGGATAGACAGAGACGGAAGTTACACAAAAGGCTTTTTTTTTTCAATGTGAGTTGCTGATGTTTAAGTCCATCCTTATATAGAAAAGGGAACGTCCGTACGCAGAGTCGAGCTGCCCGAATCAATTATCAGTCTAGTCTTCATACGCTAAACCATGCACTCATAACTGTTTTGATCGTCTCATTGTTTGCTCATACTTGCAGGAAATATATTATCCATACGTTACTGTTCTTTTCAGTATCAACTCTTTTAGAAACAAACAACTTAAAGTACTGCGTTTGTTCTGGCCTCTCTCTTTCTTCTCCAAAGTCGGGAGTTTGTGAGCTATTCACTGTGTTATGCAGACGGACGAACCTGACAAGCGGAAGACAGGCAGCATCGCCTTGCCCATAAGCGACGATACGGCTGATTCTTCACGCTCAACCTCAACCCACTATTTTGACATTGCCGACAATGCTCATGGCCGAGGACGCTTTCGCCATTGTCTTCAGCGCACCAAGCCCTATCTTTTAGGCTTATCTGTGCGTGTCGCTGGTCTCATTGTTCTCTTGGGTGTACTAATTGCTCTCGGACTCGGACTTCGCTACACTGAAGGCATGCCAAGGGATGAAGATGACTCGCACCTTGTGTTTGATTGGCATGTCGACCCTGCCTCCTATCTTACGCCTTTTAACCAGTCCTTTCAGTACAATGTTTTACTGGACGGACACGCCCATTCAACTTACAGCGACGGCCGCATGGACGTTCGGCAGCTTTTAGAATGGCATATCGGTAAGCCTTTATGTCAGTGCATCCACCTATTCCTTTACTTACGGACGGGAAATATTATGTACATAGCCAATGGATATAACGCGGTCATCGTCACGCAAGTATAAAAAAAGAGCTTACTCCAAAGGCGTTAGCTCATTGCTTTGTATTGTTTTGCATGACTATAGCGATCACAATACCATTCGTGGCGGTCTCGCAGCAGAAAAGCTCGCATTAGCAGAATATGCGGACAACATAACGGTGATACCCGGGATAGAATATTCATGCTGTCGCATCCACATGAACCTGATTGACATCAACGAGTCTATCCCGATCGGTCCGCCCGAGCCCACCGACCAAGACCTGCAGCAGGTCATTCAGCGCGTCCACGACCTCGGTGGTCTCGTCATTGTCAATCATATCCCATGGAGTAATACGACCCAGGACGGCTACGCGCTTCCGCGTCTGCCGAACCATCCTTCCGTCGAGGATCTGATTGCGTGGGGCGTCGACGGCTTTGAAGTCGTCAACGGCAACACGTTCGACTATGCCACGTACCTTGCTGCGGCAAAGCACAATCTTATTCAAATGGTCGGTACCGATGTCCATTATCCAGCCACACCTGCCGCGACGTGGTTGGCTGTTCAGGCCGACAACAAGACGCGGGCGGGAATCATGCAGGCCATTCGGGCCCGTCGCACCTCATTCATGACCGATCCGGCCGGTACTCGACCGCGCGCTTACCCGTCATCACCCGCGGCTTACGATATGCTTCTTCCTCTCACCGGTCTTGGGTCGTACTTCTCCATGTTTTATACCGAGTCCAAGGGCATGTATAGTTTCCAAGGTACCTTTTGCCAACCCCACCGCATGCAAGTTCACGGCAATGTCATTGGCTGGTTTATTTTTTGGTGCATCGTCGGCTTGGCTGTCTACGAACTCACGCGTGCCTTCACCCGGTGGGTGACTGATCGAGTGCGTCCCTATTTCGCTGCATGAGTTATTGAATATAGCATTTATCGGGAATACCTCTATATAAAACGTAAACTTGTACATGTAATATATAGGTGCGTAGGCTGTTCTATCCTATACAGGTACCGTACCGTATAGTGTATTATAGGAGGTAGATGATGTGTGTATCTAAAGCTGCCAATTCTTTCAAAAGCTTCCGTCACTAAACAAACAACCATTTGACATTTTTTATAGATATATTTCCTGAGACACCTTTCCTTTGATGGTACCATCGGTTACCATGGCGATAATGGCGCCATCCTAACACTGTGTCTGGATATGGATGCCCATTCTGGTAGCACTGTCAACCGGAAAAAAAAAAAGAGACTCGACGACGTATCTAAGCCTGAATTGTGTTTTTTGTTTGTTACAATTTTCAATTTTTG